>CAIGRN010003883.1:0-21149 GCA_903798345.1 Fraxinus anomala | reverse complement strand
CAACTCATCACTGGTAGGGTTTTCCTCATTTAATATTTTATTCCTGTCTTTTCATGATTAATTTATTGTCAAAAACAAAAGGAAAAAGGAGAATATAATGATATAGAATATTTCCCAAAATCCACCACCTAGGAATAGTAGATATACCAGAAGTATGAAACAATTAGGCCCCATGTTTGACAACTATTCGAAACTCTTTAATTTTTATATTTATTTTCAATCACACATTTACACTATAAAATATTTTTGCGCGTAAACTCAAAACATTTCCTACCTTTTAACTACATGTTCTCTAAAAAATCACTGGGCAAAACTCCGTTTTCTCAAAATAATGCCCATCAAACAAGGGCTAGATGTGCACTTCCTAAAAGTTAAAAATCACAAGTGTAAAAGTAAGTTTAAGATGGAACCCTATGAGTCGATAAAGTTGATGAGACGTAAACATATAAGTTAAAATCACGATACATAAAAGAAAGTTTAAGATGGAACCTTATGAGTCGATAAAGTCAATGAAACGTAAATAGTTTTAAAGTAAAAAATCACATACATAAAAGAAAGTTTAAGATAAGCCTTATGGGTAGATCCGTAGATAAGATTAATGAACCATGGAACGAATGAATATATATATATACAGAATAATTGATTACTTTTTCAGTTTTCTAAAAGTGATGGGATGGAATTAATTACAAAGTGCATAAAGCAGTGAGAATGGAGGTACGAACGAATATTGACTTTTGATTTGTGTGGTTATGTAGTTTTTAGAAGCAGAAAATCTGTTAAAACTCGGCTGGCAGTTTGCTGACTACATGAAAGATCCGGATCTCATAAGCTTCCGTTAGCTTTGTTTGGCCAAAATTATACAGCCAGATTGCGCAGCCCTATATGCTGCAACCTCTATATCCTAGTATACTCTATTTCTTTTATTTCATTGCCTGGCTTCACTATTTATTAAGTGTCATAAGTTCGATCCCACAATCTAGATTCTCTCAAAGATCCATCTCTACGCTCCAAATCTTATTTGGAGTAGGCTCACTCTGGACTCGATTCGAAGATTGATTTAAGAGTCTCGAGTGTAATGGAGGTGAGAGCGGATGACCAACCTAGTACAACGGCACACTTTCGAATGCATTCATAGAGACGAGGACTTTCCACATACGAAGTCTAATAATAAGCCCTTGTTTGGTATAGTTTAAAATCAATTTTTTTTACTAGATTTTGATAAAAGTTAAAGAAATATGTTGTTAAAAAGTTGATAAAAATTATGAGTACAGTGGTTAAAATTAATTGTTTATTTTGATTTGGATTTTTTTCAAATTTTTAAGTCACGCCAAACAAGGGCTTAATTTACAAAATTTCCTTCAAGCACCAAGTCCGATGTGATCGTGAGCTCAAAAAGACACGTCATGCAAAGAAGAGGACAGCTAGGGCGAATTCTTTTAACTCTTACATTATGGTCCCCATCTACGGAGGATGAAAGATTAGTTTTTGCTAGTGGTCAAATCAATCCCCTGAAAAATATGTTCTACGTTTTATATTTGTTATTCATTAAAAACATGTCTAGTATAATCGTTAGAACAATATTATATATTGATGAGTCCACCTAATTTTGTATGATAAGGCCATGTTTGGTATAGATTAAAATCAAGATTTTAATCTAAATTAAAGTCAACAATTAGTTTTAACAACACGTTTCATGGAATCCACACCTTTTTAATCCCATATTTCATCATTTTTTTATCAAAATATACTAAAAAAAATATGATTTTAATCCCTATCAAACAAAGGTTAAATATAATTATGTAATTATCGAGCCACCATGGTGGTATGATTCGTGTTATATACAACTATATATCCTGATCAGTTCATGGTTTTTTAACTTTCATAATTTTCTCCATATGTATCTACCTAACCTAGCCTCTCTAGCTATTTTAATTCTACTACATGAGCTTTATCAGAATATTTTACAATCTTTTCATAAAAGAAAAAAAATATTTATATGAAAGATAATAGATCCTATAAACTTTATGTCTGGGATTTTAAAAAATATATCTATAGCTATCTAATTAAATTTATATTAAAGCTGTGCTTTTAGATAGATCCTATAAACTTTATGTACGGATTTCTATTTATTACACTGTTTTGTATCACCAACCTCTCTACGTGCTGCTAGAGATTCTCGGTGTCGAGCCTAAATTCACCTCCTCACTTCGTATCATATTATACAATTAGCCTAAAAAAGATAGTGCAAATAACACTAATTAGAAGGAAAAAACTAACAAATATATTGTCCTCCTTAATCCGCCCTAATCCTATCTCCGTAATATATCTACTAACTTTATACTTGGCCTCTGTTTGAGTTTCATTAAAAATAGATTTTGGGAAAAATGTACATTGAAATAGTGATTTTTGAAGAATGTATGGTTAAAAATAAGAATAAGAAAAATATATTTTTCTAAAATGGAACCCCAACAGAGGCTTATTCTATCTGCAATTTACCAAAAACAACCTTAAGGTACACAAATCCTTGTTTGAACGTGTCACAATTAGATTAAAAATGGTGAGAAAAATCTGAAAAAAGGCTGCACAATCTTCTTTAAATTCTTCCTTCTTTGCAATAAATTCACTGAACTTTTAACTAATATTACGCCCCGAATCAGTTTCTATGGCAGCATGTTCGCTAATATTACGCTGCCCACAATTCAACACATTGCTTACATCAGGTTGCTCAGCAATGGCAATTTTGAAGCAGCATGTTCGCTAATATTACGCTGTCCACAATTCAACACATTGCTTACATCAGGTTGCTCAGCAATGGCAATTTTGAAGCAGGAAATTAGGGTTCGTTTCAAGAAGACAAGTGGGGTCACGTCCCTCCAAATTTTATTATCTTCTAGAGAATATTGACCATATAGACAGTTTTGAATCTAATTTTTCAAAGAACCAAACCTTACGGCGACTCCAAGAGTGGACCATAATTTCCACAGTTTCTCTCGTGCATCCAACAAGTCATCTCCCCAATCCTTTTTCATGGTTCATGAGTACTACAGCAATCAAGAAAGCACGTCAGTTTCAAGAAAATTTGAAGATGAAAAGTGTAAATCTTCCAAGCCTGAAAAGATATTTATAAATTTGAGAACAAGGAACTAAAACTATTCGAGAGTACTAGTACTCAAAATAGATATTTTGAACCAGATGAGATATTTGGCGAAAACGCTATTTGAGAGACGTAAAAGCTCAATGTACAAGGTTGCATGATTAATTGTGGGAAGTAAAATTATGTAGTTGGCACACAAAGGAATGGAAAATTTAATCATTTGAATTAGTATTATAGAGTGAAATTAATAACAATTTGTGAAACAAAATAAAGGTAACAAGAATATACTTTCTGCTATCTTCAATTTGCAATGAATGACCTTCTGGTATCTTGACAATATGTACTATCTATACCTATTAAGATGGGAAATGGAATTTTGATGAATGGAAAGGATGAGGAACCATTGGAGTCCATAAAAAGAAAAAGATTGAGCTCAAATGCGATTATTAACTAATTTTTCTTGGTTGATCACATCAAAATTTGCTGAATATGGGCAGCTTGAAGCATGGATATTCAGTGAATTGAAGCTGACAGTTGCAAACATTTTGTCAAAAATGAATGGATGCTGGTGATATTTGTTATAAAAAAAAAAGCACTGAATCGAAAGATTTTCACTCACAGTCGAGCATTTTGAAAATGTTGCATTGAGAATTTGATGTATAGAAGACGTTAGAATATAAATATTCATAGACTCAAATCATTTCAACTGAAGAACATGGTTCGTGGCTTGCCCAAAGTAAAAGATCTTCTGACATTTGTGAAGGATGTGCTCATGGAAAGCATCACACACAATCTCTTTTGAAAAGAAGGATCTTCAAGAGGAAAGCAAGTGCTTGAACTGGTGCATACAGACGTGTGGTCATATGGAGATGCTCCTATGAAAACAATGGGTATTTTTCCTATTTATTGATCGCTAACACTGCATAAAAAAGGGTTTCAGCTATGAATTTCCCCGATCAAGTTCACCAGAATAATGATATTTATCATTACAATGATAGAATATCGATGATGTGGCAACTTAGATAGAATAATGAGATATGATAGTTGAATCCCCTCTCTCTCATTCTCATGAAAATTGAACGTTTATATCTCGTTATTCCATCTAAGTTATCACATCACCGATTATAATGATAAATAGCATTACTGAGTTCACTGAGCACAAAAGCATTGATGTGCAGCTCGGAGTTAGTCTCCAAAACCAAATTAGCTTCTAAAAGAATAATCAAGGTATGGTAGACAAGACCAAGTCCATGCTTTATGAATAACATGCACGAAACTTTTTCAGTCGAAGTTGTAAATTCAACCATACGTATACTAAAGAAGTAGGCAATAACACACTACTTGAAGCTCCGAAAGGAAGACATACAAATTAGTGACACTTGAAGTGCTTATCAGAATTTCACATGAATAAAGTTTTTGATTGGGAACATTGTGGCATCAAAACACTCTTTCTTGACAGATACATTTTCATGTTTGACAACGAGAACTAAAATTGTACGGAACGTGCACCATGGCATCACAAACAGTATTTATAGAGCTTCTATATTGTAAATACTAGAAACTACATACTTTGAATGTGAAAATGGAGCCTGTCAATTATGTAGTTTCTGTTCCATTTTATGCATTTAATATGACTTGCTAATGCAAATGAAAACCACATAAAGAACGTAGGAATTAACCAGTGTGCAATTTAGGTCCAAAATTTGTTGAAGAAATTGAATCAGCATCCACATTAATCAAGAAGAAAGCAAGCAAGCATGTGTAGCCTTCACTCTTTTGCATTGATGATTAGTACATTATTAGTATAAAGAATCAATGTGACCATCCCAGGTCTACTATGCTAGATCATCTTTTAAAAGGATGAATCACAGGCCTATTGCAACTTTGGTGGAAAAACAAGGGCAGTGAAAGAAAGAATTTATTATATATAACCAACAATTGTGGAAAAAAAGGAACGGAAAGTAATAAAGAAGAGGTGGAAAGAAGCTTGCAGGAACTATTAATGAAAGTGAGCAAATTAAGCTAGATGATGTACCTTTTAAAGCTCTGCAACAATACTGCTGCTGCACCTGCCTGCTTGCCCATCGAAGACAACAATAACAACCTACCAAAAGGTAATAAAAACAGAAGTGATAAAAGATGAAGTTGTTCAATTCTGTACACATTATGTTAACCAACACAATATGTATAGAGGGAAAATTGGGGAAGAGAGTTAAATATCAGATGATGATCCAAAGTTGAATACAAGAATTTAGAGAAAGTAACTCAATAGTAAATATGGCATGGATACATCTTGAGGATCCAGGCCCTACATAAGGAAAGCATAAAATAATGGGCGTGAAGGATCTACATAAATATATCTATGATCTATCTATGTAATATTATGTCTTTATACACAGACTGAAACTCAATCACTTGTAATTTGGAAATTATCTTTCATCTTTGATGAAGCTTTTGTAATGCTAATGAAATCTCAGCATTCTGAAATGATGGAGTTATGATCTTCCATGTGATGCTGTGAGATTATCTTCGAGTGCTACTGCAGTTGGACAATGAATTGAGCAATTTTGATAAAGATTTATGCCTCTTCTGCAGGACCTTACCTCTTTTGAATTTCGAAACGTTGACATGAATTCTTTAGTTCAGATGTCTAAATCCAAAGACATAGAACCCTTGCCCTTGTTGAGCAGGTCCGAGGGCATAGTTTGGGGCCTTGACTGCTGGGAAGAAAATGAATTAGGAAATGAAGAAGAATCAAAATGGGGAGGCTGAGGTTCCATTGCTGAATGAGTTACAGTTGTGGAAGACAATATATCACATTCATCTGACTCCGAAATGGGACACTCCATGTTCACACCAAACAGCCTGAGTCGCTTTGCTGCAGCCTTCCCTTGGACCACCGGCACCGATTCAAACACCATTTGCTCAACCCCAACCCCACCTACCCTTTGCATCTGCACCTTTCGGAGCTGATGTGGAGCTAATGCTCCAGTTCCAGCTCCATCCCCGGCAGCCGATCTAACATAGACTATCGAGCCTGCCGAACAAGGGTTTCCGGTTATAACATTAGTACTGCAACCGTAAGGTCCATTACCATATCCGTAAGTATAATTGGGATGAGATTGATGAGTATTGGCGTTGGGTTGCATCAAGTGTGAATAATCCCTGGTCAATAGTGGCCCTTGTGACAAATATGGAGGATTCCAAGGGTGAAGAGTCCTCTGGAAAGAGAATTGATGTGGAACTGAGAGAGGAGGAATAGGATGAGAAAGCGCAAGCATATCTGGACGGCGCCTCCAATCAATGAATAATCGATCCTTTCCCAACTCACCGACCCCACGCTGAAAAGAGACTGTGTCACCTGCATCAAGCTTCTTTTCTTTAACAAAGCGGCTCCATCCTTTGGTCATTACATAGCTTTGGCTGCTGTTCCAGTAGGAGTATCTGAATCTCCATGGCTTTCCATTTCTATCCTCGAAATTCAACAGAAGTCCTTTATCATTCGTGGATGAATCCAAGGGGAAATACTTTTCCGCGTATTGTTTAGGAATGACTAATCGATTGAGCTTGCCCACATCACTTGGTGTCACTACCTTGTCAAACATGTGCTCCCTTCCGATAAAGATGGAGTTAGCAGCCATACTACCGCCTTCTCCTCCTCGCTGAGGAATAACGTGATCATCGGAGTCATTAGTCCCCTCCCCATCTCCATTATTGTTGGGCGAAGAGTCCACCATGAGCTCACCTTCTTGCCGGTGGTAGGTGTAAGGAACAACACCTTTTTGTTCAGAAGATGAGGGGAAGAAAGAGTAGTGAGATGAAGGATTCATACCTTCTGAAGTCGCTTCCTCCTCTTCTTCATAAAATCCTGGCCTACCAGACATGAAATTCATGATCTGCGTGCTCACCAATTCCAAACTCAATCTGACAGATCTAAGAGCAAAAACTAGGATCTTTAATCTTCATGTACTGGTATGGTTGTAGTACAGAAGAAAAAAGAAGAAAAATGTTAATCTTGAATATGTCAGCAGCCAGTAAGTAGGGTTAACAAGTTTTTGGTTTAAAAAAATCCAAGAAAGAGGAGCAGCGGCCGAGAGCCCTGAACATCATCAATCAAACACAGTTGAGGGTCGGTGCTTGCGATTCAAAAAGGCATGTCTAATTGAGTTGATGATCTATTTATTCTTTCTACTCGCTGTTTGACCATAAATGATGCCTGGAAGCTTCACATGTTAAGCGATTTTCATTGAAGAAAAAATTATTCGTGTGTGCGAGGTGGGCCCCATTAATTATCTGGTTGAATTCATGTGAAGTCGTCCTTGTCATCAGCCTCTCTAATACAGTATTTATAAGTAGGTTTTCGTTAAGGACCAAAGCAGCCGCAGCCAGCTGTTTCGTATAGCACGAACTTCTAATTCTATTTGTGTTTTCTGCAACTTGACTTTGGCATTCTAAGTATTATTCAAAATATTATTTATTTGGATACACAATTATTTGTCCAACTTTATTAATTCATATTGCCTTCCTTCATTAATTATTTCACGTTTATTATATCTTAATAATTTTGCAACAAACAAGTAGGTCACTTGCTTTACATTATTGTTTCCAATTAGTCCGGACATGACCTATTCTACTATAGTGTTTAACAAAATGAAAGTTTTAATACTTGATCCAATAAACTATTACTTCAACGTCAATAAAAATCGACCCGCTGGAAGTCCTCCACAACTAATTTTGGATTCGAAACTCCTAAATTTAAATCCTGTTTATTTCGTTGATGTTTGGACCGACAAGTCGAACTCTTTGTCCATGATAAGGTTGAATCAATGTCATCGAGACACCACTCATTGATCTTCGAGGCCGTGAAGTAAAAATTAATTGCATTTCAAAAGGATTTTACTGAACTTATCCAACATCCTTGGGAATTTACATTGAAAAGTCCAAACATTTAATCTTTGGCTTGTGGGTGAGGAAAAACAACTTCAAGATAAAGGTTCCATGCTATTTGATCGAGACCAAATCGGATTATTCAGATCAGAAACCACTAAACATGACATCATATTTGTTGACAATTATATTGATAGACTATTAAATAACATGAAATTTGTGTGAGTTTTATCGGTATTGTGAAAAAGTAGCAATTAAAACACATAGAATCAGACAACTCGGCCTAATGCCAGATTTTGCTTACGAGTCCTATTCACTCCATAAGGTAGGAAACTGAATCATCTATAACTTGTAGACTTGGTAGCATTTCTCTCATAAATGTTCGTACAATTAGCATTAATCACTGAGTATACTTGTTTAGATCTTCAAGTAGTGCCACACAACATAATTTTATTATTCTATTCATATTCTCATATATCGAAGCGATTTTCAGAGTTTTGGTACATCTTATATAAGTGCCTGAATTTAGAGGATGAGATTTCAATTGGTTGTTACTTTCCTTGAATTTATTAATCAAGCTCGTGGATTAGGCTACGTAAAACCTTGTAATAAATTGGTATAGAACCCTTTAAAGCTGGAACTAAAATTTGTGGAATGAATTACAATTTAGGATTTCAATATCCAAAATTAGTACTTTTTTTCCAGCATTCGGACCAATCAAACCAGCCACATGCCATTGGTGGTCCATCAGGCAAAGATTGGTTAAATTAGTTTTCTGTGAATATTTTGCCAATTAGGGGAAACAATTGAAGAAGGAGAAACTTAAAAATCGTTAATATGAAAATTGTGCAGCGATCGTACGAACAAAGTTTCACGTTGGTTATATATGAGTTAAATAATAAATTTATAAAGAATTGTGTTACTTCACCTTAGTTGATTAACATTTTAGGAATGAACCAAAATTCTTAACAAATGATAGACGAATCTCCTATTGAAATCAAACGAAGGTGGTGGGCCTTAATTGGAATGCAACACTCAAGAAACTTCGTGGTTGGCTTTCTAGATAGTGGTTGTGCCCTGTTTGAAATGTGTTTATAAACTATTTAAATTATAAATACGTAGAAATAAGAAATGAATAATTGATAGTACTTTTGGATCATTGGAAATGTATAGATAAAAAATAATTTGACAATTAATAAACAGTTTATAAAGATGAGCCAAATATTAGTAGAAGAGTTGGCCTTGATGGGAACATTTAATCCTTCTTGATTTGAAGATAAAATATAAATAATCTATTGCTTAAAGGAAGGGTGAGATTATATGATACTTCGTTCATACGAGAACTGTAAGAAAGTTGTGAATCGCATCGATTGACATAGCTTAAATGATAAGCTTATAAGAGATTAGATTATTTTACCTACTAAGTGAACTTTTTCAGATGCAATCGAATTCCCTAACCATCTTTAAGATTGAATAAAATATAAAAAGACACAAAATTAATTGGATTGATGAATTTGACAACATGGAACAAGTTATAATTTGGAGGTAATTAGTGGAAGGAATAGCCACCCAATTCATAAAGTTTTACCTACCCAGTTTGTACATTGTATCCACATGTAGTGCGGGAATATCCACTTTAAACTGGTCTTGCCTTTTCTCAGTAAATTTATATCAATTAAGTTTAAAATAAATCATTAAGTTTATCTTCGATATGGATTAAAATTTTAATTTTAATTTAAATCAAAGTCGACATTTAATTATAATAGCATATTTCATGGAATTCACGACTTTTCAACTACACATTTTATCAACTTTTGTTAAAATTTATTAAAAAATTGATTTTAACCCCCGGGCTAAAGTTTAAAACGTGAAAATTAGGTTACATTAGATGCATTATATAAATTATTGTTGGGGAACATGTTTTGTCATGGAGTTGACATGTCTCTCCACTCAAAGTTATTTACAGTTATAATATTATCTCCAAATTAATTGGTGCTGAGTTAGCTCCATTTGGTAGAGTTTCGTGAATTTCATTTTTTATAAATTTATTTTTAATTACGCATTCTTTCAATAATATAATTTGTATTTGGACTCGTAACTTTTTGCTTCTTTTGAACCAAACATTCTTCAAAAAATTCAATTTTCACAAAATTTATTCTTAGAAAACATATATCGAATATGATCTTTGTACACGAAGCAAGCTGAGAGGTTTAAATGCACTGTGGCTCACTCAACTTTGAGCGAAAGTGTATCTAAGCAATTCATCTTTAGTTTGAAGCAATCAAGTCATCCAACTTCGATTTGCTTGCAAATATTGTCTTTCAATTAATTACCCAAACTAATGTTATACGTTGACTCGGCCATTAAATAAAATCATATGACTACCATATACGTCCACGTTGCACAAGAAAACACATCACCGGTCTTAAAATATTTTCTTTAAAAAATCATATAACTAAAAGTAGGTATTTACACACAAGCTATTCATTATTTTTAATGTCAAAGTCAACATATTTCGTTAGTAAAACTGACAGTATTAAACACGATGACCATATTTGCAAGTTGAAATCGAGTGAGTCGATAGAATTAAATTGAAGATGAGCGATTAGATCTATAAAGTAATCAAAGTTGGTTGACCTAGATGCATATCCGCTCAAAGTTGGATGGCCTGCATTGTATTTAACCCCAAGTTGAGAAGGCATTCTATAGTTTACTCATGTAAAACATTAACATAATATAATTATGTCAGTAATCAATGTTAATTAAGATGCATGAAACTTTCGTCATCAACCCAAACAAGAATGACGTGTGCATACGAAAATCAATTTCTTGGTTACCTGATTAATCAAGATTTTATTTGTGATTCTTTTATTTTTGAAGGTATCGAATCCCAAAGGCCATGCACTTGACTTAAGCCATGCTATTTGTTCATTCAAATTGTACCATTTTGAAAATAATTATAAATTATTATCTATTTGAATTTTACCCACATGCATTATAGTAAATTATTTGTAACTGGTCCAATTTAATTTGTTTAAATTAAGTGAAAAGCATATGTTCCTAGGTGGTCCACTCTAGTTTGTCTTTGTTGCTATTAGTATTTATATAGAGAGACTATCGAGAAATAGTATCGCACCTTAGCTAAACAAATTATAAACACTTTTTAAGACAAACTAATTAAATAAGTTAATTTATTTGTAACTAGTTGCAGATTTTAAATCTTTTCTTTTCTTTCACTTTTTCGGGTTTTACCCCAACTTGTTCGATTACAAGAATATTCACACTAAAAGGAAAGACACTATAGTCTTGCCACGATACTTCAAGATGAGTACAAGTTGTAAGAAAACTAAATCGTAAG
This sequence comes from Fraxinus anomala, assembly GCA_903798345.1. Lineage (NCBI taxonomy): Eukaryota > Viridiplantae > Streptophyta > Magnoliopsida > Lamiales > Oleaceae > Fraxinus > Fraxinus anomala. The sequence goes on along the minus strand of CAIGRN010003883.1, from coordinate 9,810 downwards.
TGTTTTCTGATAAAACTACATTAATTTTTATTTAAAAACTAATTTCTAAAAGAGTTTCTTATTCCGTAAGTGTTTTTAGAGAAAGTCACATTAGATCAATTTTCTCTAAAATTTCTTCTAACTAAGAAAAATGGTTTCACAAAATTAGTCAATCGGATATCAGTCAAAAGCTCTCTTGCCACCTTCTATGTACTCCATTTAAATTCACATATTGTCCTTGTTCGGTAGGAATTTTTTACAGATTTTAATAAAAATTAATAAAATGTGTAATTAAAAAGTTATGAGACCACAAAATATATAATTGAAAATAATTGTTGACTTTGATTTTGATAAAAATATAGATTTTAATCCCTATCAAATAAGAACATTACGTTCCATGTTTGACAACCATTATTTAGAGAAAATAGTGTTGAATAGTAATTTTTAGGAAAATTTATGGTTAAAAAATAGAGAAAAATTTTGGATTTACGTGTGAAATATTTTATTGTATGAATGTGTGCTTGAAAATTAATATATACAAAAAAGAATTTGAAAATAACGGTTGTCAAGTAGGGGGTATGAGATTCTTTATTTCAGTTATTCTAAAAACATATTAAATATTTAATTTTCTCTTATTCAAATGCAGAAGTGGCAAAAATTTCAGTCTCTTTGGACATGCATGATCGCAGTGCAGTGAATACACATTTTAGCAAAGGAAACAAAAGGGAAAATATAGAAATGGATGGTAGTGTTGTGTGGTAGCTATAGCTGTACCCGTTTAAATAAATTACATGGGATAGGATAACACAAAAATGATATAAGTAGGTGCTAGGTACTATTGCCAGTTGGTGCAAATTGAAGTAGGCACTGGACCACGCAATTGCTATTCATCTCTCTTTCCTATCAGGCACACACTACATTACTATCCCACCTTCAGCCCCAGCCTACTCTACTCTTTTAACCTTGGAATCTCTCTCTCTCTCTCATCCCCACACGAGACTGGAAAAGGTCCACATGATATATTAATTCGAGTTACCGATGTAGATTAATCGATTTGTCATACACCTCATACTTTCAGAGCGGATATAGTTTCGTAGAAAGTTACATTTAGTTAGATCAAGATTCAGTTTGATTGAGAGCAAATTAAAAAGTGAAAATCAAAAATTGAACTGCATTTATGAACACATAATTTCCCTCTTTTGGGTTTCTCACTTTGTTATGTAATATAGGCCCTTCTCTGATTTGGGTTTCATAGGCCCAAAACTTGTGTGAAGCTAGAAGGGCCCAAAATCCATCATTGAGAATCCATCAATTCTACTAAAACAAATAGAGTCACAAAAAACTTGTGAATCCATTCATTCTAAACAAATACAGTCACAAAATCCATCATAAATTCTCAATTTAAAAATAATAAAAAACCCTCACAAATCATTATCATCATCTACTTAATTTTGGAATTTAATGGAGCGATCAATTATTATAGCAAGAGAGAAACCCCTAATTGCATTTAGGTCTAATAAATGTCACGCTTGCCCCCCTTCTTTAACATTGTATTAGGTAGGCGCGGCTTGCTTGTTACTCATTCGTCCAATTATTATAACATGGAGGTTCGATGTGCCTTAATGAAAGGTTGAGAATTCAATTCAACGATTTCGGAAAGTATAGAGACAAGAAGTGTCATTTTTCTTGTAAAAGTTAGAATTTGGTTATGAATTTTTTGTTTGGAAAATGTTCAGTTATAGTTGTTATCTATACAACATGATAAATTACTTTTACACAAAAAAAAAAAAAAAAAGAAAAGAAAAGGCCTCATTCTTTGGTGTTTTTTTTTTTTATGGCAGCTGTATAGAAACTTATGCCCTAATAGTACTGTTTAAAATACAACTCTGCCATAAATAGTATTGCATGCATATTCAACTTGCCATCACGAAATTAGTTTTATAAATAGCAAAGTCATGTACCATTCCCCTTTTCTTTAACCTAATCAAATATTTCTTTTGATATTCTTTCATAAATTTTAAATTGATAATGAATTATATTGTTACTTCTGAAGTAACACAACATTACTAATATTCTAAAAGAATATTACTTGCTCCCTGAATAGTATGATATTACAATTTCAATATTTCAGAAAAATATTGATTCAATGTTCCTAAAGAATATTACATTGTTACTCATGTAGAGCACAAATTTTAATATTATATTGTTTAGCTCAAAAAATAGAACGAATCATTAATATCAATATTACAAAAGAATATTATATTTATACTCTTGAAGATTATATATCTTGTTGTGTTCATGAAGAAAGCACAAATTATTATGAAGAAATTTGTGTGATGTTCATGAAGAAACCCGACTCAACTACAAAAATATTCAAGAATAATATTATTTTGATATACTCAAGAAATCAAAATTTTATATAAATCAATATTCTAGAAGAATATTGTGTCTTGAAGATTAATTTTATATGGGTTTGAGTCTAATAAATATATTAATGATCTCGAATATTCTAAAAGAAATATTATATTATTACTCTTAGAAGAGTATAAATTCAGAATTAATATTTTAAAAAAATATTAGATTATTTTTTCATTATTCCAGAAGGAATTATTTTTGTTGTTCATTTTAAAAAAAAAGTACAAATTATGACATTACAATATATTGAAAAATATTGTATCATTGCTCTTTAAGAGCATAAATCTATAAGTTATTTGATAGTAAAATATATGCACAATTAATCCACTGCATTATACTGAAATGAAAAGTAAAAAATGTTGAGAAAAAATGCGTAATTTAATCCTTATCTCAAATGAGTGATATTTAATAATGTAATTTGTTGATTGTCAATTTGATTGGACGATTCTCTCAGGACTGGAGAAAGAATTAAGAAGATAGAAATAATTTACAAATGTATCATTATCTAAATTCTCGCAAAAGATAATTCAAATCAGAAATTCGAAATATAATTTATTTAGATGCATTTACTGTCCAATAAAATCAAAAAATCTCACACACCAACTTTAAATGCTCCAACTTGAATTAACGTCGTGGAGGACAATTAGTTAATATGATATTTGATAAATTTATGGCACGCCTAAAGCATGATGTATTCGATTCTAATATAAAAACTCCAAACAGAAATGGAACAATTAGTAAAGATGGTCTCATTAAGAAGGCATGTACTTTTGATGAGTATTTAGATATAACAAATTATAAAATTCAAAAAGAGATTAGGTACATGATATGTTGAAAATTGAGATATCCAAATAAATTATATCATTATAGAAAAGAAATATAACCGAAAAGAAAAAGTTGTCAACAACACTTTTACATATGATGTATTCCATCATATTATGAATGGCGAGGAATCGAAATAAATTTGTCGATATATATCGATCGAAATAACGATTTGCCAAATAAAATGACACGATTATACTAAAATTGAATTTATTATAGAAATTTGAAGGTTATAGATGCGATCTTAGTAAAATTGAACTCATTTGAAAAATTTGGAGTTTCTGAATCTATAGTCCAAACACCTAAAGGTGTATACTTATACGAAATGAAAATAGAAAAAATAAAATCGTAATGTGAAATGTACGACTCTTTACATAATGAATTTCGTGACCACTTGTATAAATAGATAACTTATCATGTGGTGGATGTAATCACAAGTCTATACATTGTCACCGTGACAATACATGAACTATGATTGTAGTCAATTTATCTTATATAAATTTAATATTATTCTCGAAAGATTTAATATGTCTGAAGCATAATTCAAGTGATACTATTATGAGGAGGAATAAATACGCGTTGTGCTCTTTTTTTCTTTGACCGAGATTTTGTTCCATTGAATTTTCTTGACAATATCTTTAATAAGACAACTTTTGTAACATATTTAAAAGAATAAATGACTATTTTTCCTTCATTAGGATTTTCCCACAAGATTTTTTCTAATAAGGTTTTAACGAGGCATACTCTTTGTGCATTGAATGTCTATAAACTAAAAGACATTTACTCTTAAAATAATACTCTGATGTGTATGAAACTCCTGAAGAGGTCAACAAAAACTATTTTCCGAATCATTAGACCACTACAGTTACCAAAAATTGATAAATATCTCGTATGAAGACGGTGTTATTTGAAAACATTGACTATAAGACAATAATGAATTGATACAAGAATTGAAATTATGGGAGCAATTGCACTATTTTTCATCGGCTCAAATTTTGTCACATTGAATTTTCTTGATAATGTTTTAAAGAGGTAGATATTTTGCAACGTGTCATTTAAGAGGGGTGTTGTAAATGATATGATTATTAGTGAATGTCAATTACACCCCCAACAACCCTAGTTTTTATTAACATTGTATCTTTAATTCTCCCATATAAATATGGAGCATTGGTTCTTAATAAAACATATAAATCTAATGATTTTTCTCTATTTTTTTCTCATTTCTCTCTAGTTTATAACAAATAACTAATTTTAACCACACATTTTATAGAGTTAAAGATTTTTCAATTATACATTTCATTAACTTTTATAAAAATTTACTAAAAATCTTATTTTAATCCCTGACAAACAAGGGAATAATTTTGACTACATTGCGTGCTCCATCTCCATCTCCATCTCCATCTTATATCATATTTTATGTAATTTGTACTTGTAAGTGTCTCTCTTTATTAACAATTTCCATTCAAAAACCATTGAACTGATGTAAAAAGACAAATTTGTCCTCACAATTAAATAAAAACTAAGTAACTATAAAAATTAAAAATTAAAAAAAAAAAAAAAAGTCCAACACTGCAGTCCCACCCCAGATCTCTCATCCATCAATTCACTAAATAAACAGAAAAGATTAAGCTGAAGTGACAACACTTGATCTGGACTACTTGCACCTAAACCTTGAAGTTTGGGATGAAAATGTTTAGAAAAAGAGTGGGAGACTCTGTATGCAATGTAGAAAATAATTATTGGTAATAACGGCAATATTAGAAGATTCAGTTTAAAAGCGCAAAGGGGCTTAGGGTTTTTCTCAAAATCCAGAGGCACGAGTGCGTTAGAGATAGAGAAATAAGAAAAAGGTGGACCATGGATTCATTCTCCTCGCCGTCTGTTGGATCGTCGCCAAAATTCTCAACTGAGGATTTGATGGGTCAGCTTAAAGTACAGCTTGCCCAGGCTTACGCTGAGGAATTCCTCGAGGTATTGTATATTTTATAGTGTGTACATTTACCATTAATAATAGACCTCCATCTATGTCGAAGGGTTTTCAAATTGTAGCAGTCCTCTTATTTATATTGTGATTATAATCATCAGATGTCCCTTTTTAACTTCTATTTTCTGTCTTTTTCTTGTGAGTCTCTCTGTTCTTTTGGGCCTTCCGTTTGTTTACGTCTTTTGGAAGTAATGTGTCATAGACAAAATATAAAGCAATGTTTTAGCATTTGATGCATGCCATGACTAATTTAAATATGTCCTAGGAATACCATCTTGTAGAACCAACTGAGATTAATTTGGGTTTGATTCTGGAAAATGAAGTGAAGGCATTGCATCTGGTCACAGAATGAGGAGATCTTGTGGGTTTTAGGCCTAGACCTTTCATTTTTATCTGTTCACTGGCTAGATGATGGATTGAATGGAGAACAATATGGTTGCTTCGGGTAGAACGTGGGTGTGACAACACACTACTACCCTTGCAGAAATAAGTCTTGCATATAAAGGTGGAAGAATAAAAACTTCTGGACTTTGTTGAGAGTAGAGTAGTTAACTTGGATTAGGCTTGAGACTGACCTATCCAGTTATAGAGCTTAACTTTAGCTTGAGTGAATCTGAATTTGACTGTAGACTGTATAGAAACTTTATAACATGTTCTAATAATAACATCTGTTAATCCCAATAGGTTTTAATATTTGAAAACTATTCTTCACAAAAAAACTACACTTGTAACATTCTTTTATCCTATCAATTGGTACAAAAATAAATAAATAAATATTTGATGAGAAAAGATCTATATATTTGCTTAATTACACAAGTATGACTAATGTGGATTGGGTTAGGATTACCCAGGAAGGAATCTGTTGACTCCGTGTTTAGGAAAAATGGGTTTAACTGATACAAAGTATGATCAACATTGTTAACTCGAGATACCACAAACTGGTTAGCAACTAGAAAAACCAAATTAAGCTAAAAATGAAGCTCTAATTATCTATTTCATCATTTGCAGGAAGTGTTACTGCAGCGTGGTGTCTCATTATGTACCAAACAATAACAATCACCACATAAATTAGACCATTCACCTTTTATATTCAACAACAATCCAAATTTCTTGTTTCCATAAATTATACAATCTGAGATCTTTAACAAAGTTAAGTAGAACTATATTCACAAAGAGCAAAATTTGTTTACTTGTGTGTGAGCATGTTAACTATGTGCACTTATATCGACCATTTTCCTACAATTTTCCGAAGTGTAGCTACTTCCAGTTCAGACTATCCATCGATTGTCTTGATCAGAAAAACTATACAATAGGCTTTTTTTCATTTTTAATTTAAATTTATTATGATGAGCTGCATTCATCTGGCATCAAAAGGGGTGCAGATATATACATGTGTGTGTGTGTATTTTAGAGTTGATGCAAATGGTTCAGGAATGATTATCTTTAATGGTAGATATTGTCTGCTAATACCATTTGTGACATGATAGGGACGTGCAAATTATGTGCTTCCTACATTGGATTAATTATTGGTTTTTCTTCAATGGTCATGCAGACCGTGCGAGGAAAGTGCTTTGAGAAGTGCATCACCAAACCTGGCAGTAGCCTAAGTGGGAGTGAGAGCAGTTGTATCTCCAGGTGTGTGGATCGTTATATTGAAGCCACTGGTATCATTGGAAGGGCCCTCTTTAATGCACAGCGCTGAAAGCAGCTAATACCAGATAATTGAAGAACTTTATGTTCTAAGGAATTCCTGGAGAATCAAAAGTATTAGTTGGCTTGGAATCATGATCCTTTTGATAATTTTTGATTGATGATATATGAATTATGAACTTCAAGGCTGGCCACAAACAATTTGCCTCATAGGTTGGTTAATTTTTGATAGGTTTTATGGAGTTATGGATATTTTTTCATAAATATGGTTTTTTTACCTGCTTGTGAGAATGGTTTCTCGGTTAGATTTCTCAGTGGCTTGATTCCCATCCCTTCCCCCATCGCAGGGTCTCTACTTGCACTGTAGGATTGGTGTTGTCTTATTCTATTTTCTCCGACCTTCTGATTTGAAAAGGAAAAGACGTACTGTTTTATGTTCATTTAGATGGCATTTTTTATGAGCCCTAGTGTATTAACTAGGGCCCCCATTGTTAGTTCCTGCATTTAGTTTCTGTTTTTTCTGCTCTCTCAATTCAGCGTAGAGTCCATCCCCATTCTCAAATGCATGTTTTTGAGACTGTTGACAGCTGATTATCTTACCCAAACAGTTTCAACATCCAAACATAGTTAATGGCTGATTTTGTTTATAGAGTGAAAATTAGAATTGTGTAGATTATAGTGACTAAATATGAAAATCAATCCCCCTAATCCTTAAGTATGGCTGGCAGTTCTGTGGAGTTTGGATATGGCATAGTAGCTGTTACGGTTTTCTGAAACCCTCCATCCTGTCAACCACCTCATCGCCACGTGTTAGCCGACCTGATTGGGTCACGCCACGCGGCGGACGAAGCGATAACATAATGGACGAGTTGAATTCATGAATCCCGAATTGGAACGTTGACTCCCCACCAACCCACGGAACCGAACTCGTCCCCCTACACGGTGGATGCAAATGCCTGCACTCCACATTCACTGCGCTCCACAGTCCGACCCACCACGCCTCAACCAAGATCTCAGGAAATCTATCTAATGTCGTTACCGACTGATTGATGGGACGTGTGGTAGGCTACAAATGGTCAAGTCAGCTGTTATGTCAGAAAACATTTAATGCCTGCCAACCCACGGATTGGCAGATTGACACTTAGGAGAGGATCGTCCGTCTGGCTTCTACTAATTTTAGATTCCTCAACTCTAAAAAGAAAGAGAGCATTTTTACATTGACATTGTAAAAACTTCCAGTGGCACCCTGCAACTGTCGGATCCCATTATTTCTTCCTGCTAACTTGACCGTCGAAGTGCTGTCGGCCGCTTCCACCTCCACCTGGAAAGGCCACGAGTAGCTAACAATTTATCTACGCGCACAGGGAGGAGCTTACGTGGGAACTTTAATAACTTGCGTGGAAACTTCATCTGTTGACCACATATTGGAACCATTATTCGAGATCAACAGTAGTCATTAACTTGGACCCCCTATTGGATTGCTCTCTACAAAAGCAGAAACTTTATGATATAGAAGGAGCACATCTTGTCGCCGCATCACGATAAATTATTAGAGAAATTGAGCGAAAAGAAAAATAGTCACTTCCAACCGTAGAAGAAAAGTAAATTGCGAAATCGAAAATCAGGTTCTTTAAGACAATAATGTCTATATTCAGAGTTTCCAGACCCTTAAAACGTTCGAGATCCAATCGTAGCATGGATTCACAGGAAGTTCAATCAACAAAGCTAGTGTTGAAGAAGAGGTCACCTGTTGACAGTATGCGATGCAACTTGTGAATTCCTCAGTTCTTCCCATGGCGTTAAAAAGATCTATAGAGCTGGATTTGTTAGAAATCATTAACAAAGCCGGTCAAATTGCTCAGCTTTTGCCTTCTCAAATAGCATCCCGGCTCCCTACACGACCCACTTCTTCGCCTTCTAGCGAGCCACTCAATCCTCCCTTGCTCTGTTGTCAGCCAACAACATGACCAAGGAAGGAAGCAACCAAATCCAAAGGCTCTACGGTTTGTTGCCTGTCTCTAAATTTTTTCTTCGTAACAGCGACGGAGTTTCATTAGCCCCCCTTAATAGTAGCAAACCTAGACAAAATTATCTTAGATATGTGGTAATTAAGGATAGTATGTTGCGTTTTAATTTGTCTGGGCTTACATATGTAATTAAGTATGTTAGGCTATCTTAAAGTTAAATTCAATTAAAGTGATTTAATAAAAAATTAAAATTATGGACTTTGGACATCTAAATAAATATGGGTCAGATTATATGTATAGAGATCGAATCCATTAGAGTTGTATTTGACCATGAGTCGAATATATACGAATATATAAATAGAGTTATGGTCCCCCAATTTATATGTGATTCTCATTCTTTGTGTCATCCCATCAACACAAGAATATAAGAAAAAAAACATATTGAAAATGAAGATCTCAAAGAATATAAGAAAAAACATATTGAAAATGAAGGTCTAAAATCCACAATCAAGAACAAGGATTGAAAAATTCAATAATTCATAATCAATAATCAAATTAAAGCACAAGGCCATCAAAATTATAGAGCAAGAAACCAAAATCAAGATCAAGAACTCAAGAATAAAAAAAGTCAATATTTCAAGATTCAAGATCCAAAAATTTAATCCGATATTAAATAATTATTCCCAATAAATTAAGGTATATTCCGCACTTTATAATTATTTTGGTGATTTGACATAGAGGATCTTGGTAATAAAGCAATTGGTTTTAAAATTCTTGATATTTAAAGTTTTTAATAGAATACTAGCAAGTGATATTAGAGTCAACTCCATGTTTACATTGAGAATCAAGAAAGAATTTTATTGTTGAAATTCATACATTAAATTTTAGAATTCTTTAATTTGAAATATGAATTTTAGTCATAAATTTCAAAATTCTGAATTTTTCAAGCAAGAATTTTTGCGTTGAACTTCATACTTTGGATTCCTCAATTTT
>CAIGRN010003864.1:0-11805 GCA_903798345.1 Fraxinus anomala | reverse complement strand
AGTGAGCAAGTAAAGTCGCCATTGCCATTTACAGAACCATGCAGCCCTGAACAATGACACATAATGTATTAATGTTAGTGTTTGCAATCCAGAACATATATTGAGAACTCGATCATATACTATGTGGAAACCTTCTCAGAAATACAAAAAAGATGGTGCAATTCAGAAAAGCATAGCACTATTTCAAATTCATACAAAACCAAGATTGTGCTCTAAAAGGTCACGTATAACATCAGCAATGAAATCTAGAAAACTTGTATCAAGTATCTCACAACCAAGGCACTACTGACATCAGATTTGGCAGCTAAAGCACTGTTGCTATTGGAGATATCTTCAACTCGAGGAGGCAACACATTCCCGGATCGCCCTATCAGACTATTTCTAGCACCACAAACCTTTTGTTGAACTACACTCCCAAAACCAAGAAAGGAGTTGCACACTAAAGCATTTATTATTGTAGAGTTAATAGTTCATTCTGAGCATGACTCACTCCGTGTCAAGTTGCTAAATGGACTGAGCTCTTCAGCTGCAGCCTACAGCTACTGCAGCAAATTTCAAGGTGAACAGTATGAAGATAACCTTGTACAGAGTACAGACCAATGATCAGGAATCTTTATAAAATCCTGCTAATGCATTCTCTTAATTTGATCTAATGTAGGACAACATATGCAAAACTATAAAGTTGCAAGAAGGGAAATAACCAAAATTTATATGATACGCTGAAATACTCACCGCCACTCGCAATTGTAGTCATATATGCAGCCCCAAGTAAATGATGTGTTTGTTTATTCATTTTCCATAAATGAGCCATAGTAGGCACAAAAAATTCTCTTACAAATGTGATTATTCCAGTATTGCATTAAAACAATTTATCTCTATATCATCTTAACCATTCTTTAGAAACTATTATATCTAGTGCATAAAAATCATAAACACTTACCACAATTTAAGATTTTCTCATGAAATGATCATTCTTAATGATTTTCTCTCACATGAAAGGAAGAGAGAAGAATATATACCAGGAGTTGTTGCCTGATGCACATTTGCCCAGATCGTGTGAAAGAAAGCATGCATCTGACAGAGTCAAGGGCTGTAACTGACAAAAAACAATCAAAATGCCTTAAATGTACTCTTTTTCCTCTTTATCAGTCCATTCATTAGAGTAATATAGGCGGATTTATTTACAGTGATGCCCTTCTGCTTCAGTTCTCCAAAAATATGCATGGCATCTTTGTATCTCCCTTCAGTGCAAAGCTCGTTAATCTGTTCTGAGTAAGCTATAGAACTTGAATCTGATTCATCTGAAGGTTCACCAGCAACCACATCTTGTCGTTCATCCATGTAAATTGGTTGTTGAGATGATTTATCACCTTCTATCATTTTTAACATTATCTCCTCTGCTTCTTTAGCTCTTCCAGAATCCTTAAGAGCACCAACAAGAGCGTTATATGTATAACTATCTCGAGCTAGTTCTTTTTCTTTCATCTCAGCAACAAGGCCCAAAGCATCCTCGAGTCTCCCATCTTTGCATAGGGCAGTTATTAAGGTGTTGTAGGTTACTGCATCAATCTGTTTCCCTTTCGAATTCCATGTGTTGAAGAGCTTTATTGCTTTTTCAAGCATCCCTTCCTTGCACAGCCCACGAAGAAGAATGTTGCATGTATAGATATTAGGCTTAAATGATTTTTCAACCATCTTGTTGTGAAATTGAAATGCTTTCTCCAGATTCCCTTCCCAGCAGAACCCATGAATAATTGTGTTGTATGTAGTCTCATTTGGAACCAACCCACACTCCAATAGTTCATTCAACTTAGTTATCGCTTGGTCAGTTTTACTCGACTTGCAGAGGCCTAGAATTAAAGAATTATATGCAGAAATACCCGGAATAATCTCTTTCTCCTTCATTTCATCCCAAAGCCTCATAGCTCTATCCAAATTTTCTTCCTTACAATACCCAACAATCAGAGTGCCATAGCTCACATCATCCAAGATATAACCTCTCTTATGAGCAATGTTCAGTAAATTGTATGCCTCGTTAGCCTTTCTTTCTTGGCACAGATTATGCAGAGCAGTGTTCAATGTCACCGTGTCCATTTTCAAACCTTTGCCACCCATTAGATTCATCATCATAAATGCCTCGGAGAAATTTCCTGCCTTACAAAACCCGCTAATCAAAGTATTGAAGGTAATACGATCAGGTGAAAACCCGCTTTTCTCCATCCTCCTAACTGTCTCGCTAGCTTCATCCATCCTCCCTTCCTTACAATACCACTTAATCAAGATATTATGAGTAACCTCATTGGGCTTCACTCCTTTCTCTTTCATTTCTTCTATCAATTTGAAAGCTGCAAAACTATTTTTCATCTCAAAATACCCGTTTATCAACGTGTTGTAAGTAATCACGTCGGGCAACAATTTCAACCCCTCCATCTCATCTCTCAACCTACATGCCTCATCAATCTTCCCCTGTTTACAAAATCCATCAATCAACATATTATATGTCCAAGTATCCGTGAAAATGTCATGCTGACTCATCAACTCAATAACCTTAGCAGCATCCTTCAACCACCCCATCTTACAATACCCATGAACCAAAATATTGTACGTACTCCTATTAGGCGAAAGCCTCTTCTCCTTCATATCGAACAACAAATCACGCACATCATGCAATCTGCCCTTCTTGCATAACGTCGTCAATATCGTATTATAACTCAAATTATCCGGCTTACACCCAAATTCACTCTCCATATTCTTCAAAAATTCAATTGCCTCCTTAAGTTTATATTCTAAACAAAAGCCACTAATCAAAATATTACAAGTATTGACATTTGGGACCACACCAAGTTTTAAAGCATCATTAAACAATTCTTTGCAAAAATCAGTAGACCGTGAAGAGGAGGAATTCTTTACCAGAGAGTTCAACAAAGTGTTGATAGTCAATAGGGTGGGGCGGCAGCCATGCCGCTTCATTTTCTTGAAAATCTGGGCAGCGAGGTGGGGCCACCCCGAGTGACAGTAGGCCGAAATAGAAGTATCCAAGAGGGCCTTCGATGGGGGCGGAAGGGACGGCCAAGGGTGGAGGAGGTGACGATGTAAATGGTGGTGGGGATGATCGGAGACGATATGGGACTGAAGAATTGTTCTGGCATCCGTGAATTTCTGATGAGATAAAAGGGATGAGAGTACCGAAAGAAGAGGGGGAAGAGGTAGAGGGGCTGAATGTGGGGTATGAGAATGAACCAATGTGAGGAAAGATAGAAGAGTTGAAGGAAAATGGTGGAGAGAAGGGGAGGAAAGAATGGAGTGGATAATGGGTGGGGTTAAGGAGGGGACAAATGGGGCAAGAGTGTCATATAATGGCGAATTGGGATGGCGTTTTGCGGCGGACTTCAAGAGGTTGATAATAGTAGAGATGAGCTCATTGGAGTTCGGCAATGGAGGTGGTTTTGGAGTTGTCATCTTCTGTGAATTTTAGTTTTGATCTATTAGGGTTTGATGACAGATAAATAGTATGGGGAAGGAGGGGACTTCTAGTGGCGGTGTGGTTTGTGAATAAATTTCACAAATAGTCACTGAAGTTTCTATAAAATTCTAACTGCTCCTTAAAATATTTTTAGACACAAACATGTCCAATAAATTCCCAACAAACTCTTTATCTTTAACATTTAATTTTACTGTTCTCAAAAAATATTTATTATTTTTTCCTGTCTTTTATTTTTATTAGCTTCCTCTTAATTATTATATTATTTTCTCAATTGAAAATTGAAAAATTTTATATGTATTTAATTATAGAGGGTGTGTTTGATTCTCCAAACTTATCCTTTATTTTAAAATGTTAATTTTAAGAATCTCTTTAAGCACAATTTTAATGGTCCAATCTTTAAAATAGATATCATCTTATATTTAAAAAGTCACTTGGAGATGCCCCTACTTGGTTCTTATAAAAATAAAATTTTTAGAAAATTTTAAAATTTAATGACATACGTGGTTGAAAAGTTATGAATCTTACGAAATATGTATTTAAAATTTACCATTGACTTTAACTTAAACAACTATTTGGTAGAAATTGATCTAAATTTTAATCTAAATTAAAGTCAATAATTAATCTTAATCATATATTTCATAAGTTCCACAACTTTTTAACCACACATTACATCAACTTTTATCAAAATCTACCAAAAATCTAACTTTAATCCCCATTAAATAATGGCTAAATTTTAATTTTACTTTTTTAGCTGAACCAAATATGGACAAAATAGAAAAAGCAATTTTCAAACAACTCATATGAAAATGTTGCTTAGAGTGATTTAACTTATTCGAATATTGAGTTACTCGAGTATAAGCTCGACCAAATGGTCTTGATTATAGTAGGAGTTGGAGGATCTTACTACATGTAAATCAAGATTTATACAAAGAATTACATAATACCACAATACACTATACCATTTGTTAATTTAAAATATAATCACCTTTTTCATCCAATATTTTCCATTCACATCATTTTCGGTAATGACTTATGTACCATTTTGATATACAAGTAACAAAATCTGAGGGTTGAGAGAGTGCATTTGTGGTTGTGTATTGTTGATTGATCTATGGCCACTAAGTAGCGTGATTTGCATGATGTCCTTTTTTTTCATATGATGTAGAAATCAGCATGTTGTTGATAAATAATTGAATATAATTCGATTGAAGGTTACTTATTCGACTTTTTTCTTTTCATTTAGGACAGTAGAGAAATCAACACAATATGATAATTTCCATGAATTTAAGCTGGAGATTACTTATAAGTATCCATCTTATTCAGCCTCTATTTGATGGTTATTGGAGGAAAATAATGTCTTGAATAATGAATTTTTTTAGAATGTGCAATTGAAAAGTAGGCAAAAAAATTTAGTTTACAAACAAAATATTTTATTACGTAAATGTGTGATTGAAAATGAATATGAAAAATAAAGAATTTCAATTTAAAGAGAGTTAACCAGGCTCAATAGAAAAAGCAAATTCAGAAAATAGAAAAAGCAAATTCAGAAGGCGGCTTAACTTGTATTGATGTATTTCATATTTGATGGGAATTTGCTTTCACAAATATAATATGTGTTGTCCCTCACGAGCCTCTTCGATTTCATAACCTCCTCACGCTCAATTTACTGACTATACTATTTTTAACAATAATCAGAGAAATGTACATAGGATTTTTTTTTGGCAAAATTATTGCTCTTCATAAGTAAAATATAGAAATTGACAACCTTAATAAATACAAAATATGTTTATTTTCATCACTTATTTAACCAATAATCTTGAAATGCATACTTATCAGTGGATGACGCAGCAGCACCGTAACCCCCCCACACACATTTCCATAAAGGGAAGATATTCTTCTGTTCATGTATTCTTATTCTTCTCATATTGAGCAACTGATGGCTTCAAATTTGCTTCATAAACCCATCCATACTGTTCCATATAAGGACTGGCTATGGTTTTTGGAGGGTAATTATCAATCTTATCCCCCCAAACATTACCATCTTCCAAGTCCTTGACTACTTCCCACACACAACTATTACACTTAAAACCAGAACCAAAACTTACCATCCAAACTTTGTTACCTTTTTTCAGCCTCTTCTTTGCCTCCATGTAACCTAAAACATACCACAGGCTACTCGCTGACGTGTTTCCGAACCGATGAAGTGTCATTTTTGATGGCTCCACATCCTTGTCACTTAGCCCTAACTTCACCCTGACTTGTTCTATTACAGCAGTCCCTCCAGGGTGCAAGCAGAAGTGATCGATCCCAGTCTTAAGATTCAGAGTTCCTTTCCTAAAAATCCTCGAGATGACGTATCGAATCAGCTCTTTTAAGGGGACTACTTTTGGTGCTAAATCGATTAAGTTCTTGGTGAATGCACGAGTGGCTGTTTTTGGAAGATTCTTGCTTAGAAAAAACCCTAAACGCCCTTGATCATCCTCTTTTTGCAAGCAACAAGTGTGTGATTCATCGATTGATCCCAGATGGGTTCGAACCAGACATTTTAATCTTAATTTTGCTCTAGATCTCAGGGCCTGATTGTTTGTCAATAGAATAGAACACCCTCCTGAACGAAACAAACAATTTGTAAGAATCATAGACTTGTCATTGCCTGTATACCAGTTTGGAGCAATGGATTCAGACGTAAGAACCAATGCGAAAACATTTTTTTTGGATTTAAAAATGTTTTCAACCAGATTGATTGAAATCAAGCTTGCACTGCATCCCATTCCAGAGAGATTAAAGGTTTTTATATCATCTCTCATTTTGTAATGGCTGACTATTCGGGCCGAGAGCGAAGGAACTGCTGCAAGCAACGCCACATTCACCACAAGAACATCAATTTCTTTCGGTGAAACTCCAGTTTTCTCGAAGAGTTTATCTAATGTGTCAATGAAGAATTCGTCCATTTCTGCAATTGCATCTTCAAGAGTGGAAGAATCTTCTCGGCATTCAATGATGTTTCTCGGCACGTAAGTTTCTTCGCCAATTCCAGAATTAACAATGGCTCGCAAAAGAAACTTATGCTCTTCAATGCCAAGATTTCTGTTTCTTGCAATCATGTCTCCACTGAATTTTATGCCGAGTTTCCTATCATCAGATGGCTTGTGGCACTCATAATGAATAAGGTAACAGCATTGATTCCTTCTTTTATCAACAATCTTGTACAAGAGGAAAATAAGATATATGACAAATGGGAAAAAAGTTGCTGCCTCATGAAAATCCATGTCTATATCGATGAATATGTTAAGAGGGAAAGAGATGAAATGGGCTATTTTGATTTCTACATCAGTTCTCTACACGCATATATAGACAGACATGTGTGATCGACACGACATGAATTCAAATCACATCATAAAGATCATCTTACCAAAAGATAAGTAAAAATTTTATACGTGATGAGTGCGTTGTGGTAATTGAGACCAGATTAAACACTATAATAGATAACCAAACGATGCCTATGTATTCAAACTAACTGGGAAAACGATTATAAATTTATTGAGTAATTAGTTGAAAAGTTCATTGTGAATTGACTTTAGAGAGAAGTCAATTAATGTGTGGTGTTATTTTTCTATTATGTGATGTAAAGGAAATTAAATTTTATTGTCTCTTTCCCAACCCCCATCTCCCTAAACAAACAAAGGATTAGATGAAAGTAATGTCTCTTTGAATTTTTCTCAACAAATTGTTTGTAGTGATGTAGCCACGCTGAAGAAGTCAAAATTATTTGGTAAATAGCAGCGAATATCGCTTTTACCCCCCTCAACCTTTTGTTTTGGTAGCACTTTGATTCTCAATGAACAATTTTCCCCTTATTTTTTATAATAAATTAGTTAAAAGTTTGTTCAACGAGGCAATTTCGTCCTCATTTGGGGCGAGTCAATGCAGGCCGAGTTGCAGATTTTGCCATTCTACTACAGTCTAGACAGTCTTAAAATTAGATCTTATGAGGGTAAAAATTAGGACGATGCGACAAGGATTCGATAGTGTTGGAGATGGAGTTGGAAAGGGACATGTGGAGGTGTTTAGACAGACAATGCATGGAGAAAGAAAGAATATGAATTTTCTGTTCCTTTTTCAATCCTGCTTTTATTTACCTTTTGGTTTATGAATACGAGTGTAAAACCTTCCTTTTGAAATGAAATTTAGCTAGATATTTTAAAGACGAGTAAAATTGTCCATTGGGGAAGTATGTTTTACCAAAATGAAATGTTCAGGACCTAATTGCTACTTCTTAAAGAACGGGATAAAAGTTCAACAAGTGTCACCTTTACTGCTATTTACCCGAATTATTTTCTCAGTCCAAAAAGTAAAGAGAGGACAATTAATGTATCCCAACCTAATACTATCCACCGTCCTTACTCGGTTACTCCATTGCTAATGCGTTGTGTATGCCCTTGACGACCTGCCTTACTGCCGAGATTTTGTATTGTATTATCTAAAATTTTGATCTTTTGATAAATGGTATATTTATCTATTTCTCTTTGTTTTGTTAGCATCCTTTGCAGACAGACTTTGTAGAGTGAAGAAATTATTTTTTTCTTTCTACAAGCGAGATCGAGACTCGAAATCAAGAATTTATACCACTTTATATTGAGCATGTTTGGGAGTGTTTTTTAAGCCTCCATTTGGAAAGAATTTATAAACGCCTTGATTTATAAATAGATAAAAATTGATAATGAATAAGTGAATAGTACTTGTGAATTTGGTGAAATTACGATTGGAAATGAAGTTTGATAGTTATAAAATGATTTATAATTTTTTTCTAATGGAGGGTAAATGATTATAAGTTGTTTGTCAATTATTAACTAATCTGCATTTACTTGAAAGTAAATTCCTCCAAGAATCTCAACCTTCCACAAGTCTGGCAGACTGTCCTTGATCTTTCATTATGGCACCATTGTCCTTGAGTTTTTAACACTGAGCACATCGAATTTCTGCGTGACGAAAAATATTTATTTAGACGTTAAATGATCAAGAAAATCATACATGTTTCTAACTTGAAGAGTAAAATTGTTCAAAAAAGAGTCGTGGTTAACGTATGTTGAACAATTCTCATTTGGTTTTAGGTGAAAAAAATCTTCACTTAAAAATTTTACCCTTTCAACGAAATATCACCACGTGCCTAGACATTTGCGTCTAGATAGATTTTTTCTATTAGGTGGTATGCAGCACACACAATGTTGAAAGGGGTTTATGGTTTCACAAAGAAAAGATTGGAGATATGACTTTATATGTATGAGAAGTTGGGACCTTGTAATTACATAGCCCTAAAAAGCCTTAAACCTCATATCCAAAAGCCAAATCTAGTGATTCTCTTCAAACGAATTTTTCCCCATAAGTAGAAAGTCGATGCTTGTAAATAAACCAGTGAATAATTACACGAGTCAACGAACTTGACAGTTTGACTAATAGGCTCAAATTGTGTACATTTCTCTTCATGAGACAGCCTAAAAAAGTAGTATGGTAACATGTTTAACAGAGTAAATACATTTTAGGAGTAAGTCGATGACATGTAAGTACTATGTCTACAGTGTTGACATCTTTAAAATGCTTATTTGACAGAATTATTCGATTGCAATCTTTGCCCAATTTTAAGGTGAGCCAATCCAATATGGAGATTCTTCAACTCGTCACGTCCCTCCCTCGGGTTGTACGGTACAATTTTAAAAGAAAAAGGGGTACAAAACGAACTTGTACATGTTTTGACGTCCTTTTACAACGCAAGAAAAAGTTTCCCAACATAAAGGATATATAGCCGAAAGTTGTAATTCCATAAAATGTGTGATTAAAATTAATTATTGACTCTAATTTAGATTAAAATTAAAATTTTAATATATACCAAAAAGAGCATAATTCAAAACACATCAATGTATTTTCATTAGATTTTGATACAAACCATCCTTTATACTACCAACACATAAATTGCATATATAATTCCCGGTATGTATCCCAATAGTGTCAACAACAAGTCGATCCAAAATTCCACCTGCAAACCCCAAAGAAATCAAATTATTCAATTTCGCCCTACATTATTTTTCTTACATCAATACAAAAGGAAGTTAATCAAAATACCACTTTTTTGGAGGGGTAGATTTTGTAACAGTTATTTCTCGAAGAATGTGTGGTTAAAAATAAAAAAATGTTGCATATAAAATTATTTTATTGGGATAAAATAGGATTGGAAATGAGTTTTTAACAAAAAAAGAAAAATGAAATGAAATAACATAACATAGCATAACATAACATAGCATTACATAAACAATTAACATTTATTTTATTATTTAATATAAGTGAGAACTATCTAACACATATTGCAAGACTAAAAGGCTTTTTCACACATGACTACGTTTACCAAAATGTTAGTTTTCGAGTGATGAATAATATTTTTGAATACATTAAACATTGGATTAAAATTAAAATTTTAATTTTAAATCGAAATCGACAATTAATTTTCACCTTATAAAATATTTGACTCACAGCTTTTCAATCATACATTTCAGCAACTTTTATTGAAATCTAAAAAAAATTGATTGTAATTCTCATCAAACAATGACTAAACTAAATCGAAGAAAAAAATAAATTAAAAAAGAGAGAAGCAATTAATTACCCCGCAGCCATAACGAAGGAAGACCCCAACGGGTGGTAACAGTATCGCCAGTATCACTTCAAGAAATGTTTCTGAACCCATAAGATTGATTATCGAGGAGGAGAGAAATGGAGTGTAAACATGAGATGAAAAGTAACAAAGGACTATTAAAGAGTGGAAATAGGAACACTTGTAACCTCAATTACACACTTGTCAAGATGTAGCAACTGTACCGTGTCTCTTACTTATGACTCGGATTTGCAACTGCTCCTTTCCTTTTATATTTCTGGACCTCCCTTCCTAGATCGCACGTACTTTACGGATGGGATAAAATAATATAGACCAAGCAACGTATATATAAACGTAGATACAATGGTTTACTAAATTTGTAAATTTTGATACATCGACATATGTTTTAATTAACTGTCAAATATTTGACACGTGAAAAGTGTTAATGAAAATGCGCACTTTGTATATACAAATAGTTTAATATAGATATAAATAATATGCAAAAAAAAATATTTTTTCAAAACTCACACCAACTTTTCTTCCATTTCAACTTCCAACACAAATCCTCGAATTTTTTTTCCATCTTTCATTGCCAAAAATGTCCTACCATCCACTTACCGTCGGTTGCTTCGTTAATTCAATACAAAAAGTCAGCACAATTAGCACGAAACGTCATTTCCTTTCAATATTATTGTACAAAACGTCTTACTTTCATTTTTTTTGGTATTTTCACCATAATTTCCATTTTTCATTGCTAAAACCGTCTTTTCATCCACTTACCGTCAGTTTCTTCACTAATTCAATACAAAAACAAATTTTCTTTTCAAACACCAAATAAAATAGTCTCAACCCATTTAATCCATTCTTTTCGCCTTCAAAATAGTTATTTCATAAGTAACAATAACGTGAATATGAAAATAATTTATAAAATTATTACATTAAATAAAAAAATAATGGCATAAAGAACATTGTATTTCACAATAACGCTTGCTGTAATGGTGGATTGCTGATAAAATTTAGAGGTGTATGCTGGAGATTCCAAAAGATTGTATATTTGCCTTGGATCATTGAGGGATGATTTCATTAGGGGTTGCTGAAGGTGATTTGGTTAGATGAAATTCAATGCTCTTTATGCCATTTTTTCTTTATTTAATGTAATAGTTTTATTATTTTCATATTTACATTACTCATACTAGTAACTATTTTGAATGCGGGAAGAATGAGTTAATTGCGCTGAGACTATTTTACCGTTGGTGTATGAAAAGAAAAATTGGTTTTTTGTATTGAATAAGTGGAACAAATGACGATATATTGATGGAATGACGTTTTTGACAATGAATTGTGAAAATAATTGTGAAAATACTAAAAAAATGAAAAGTATGAACGTTTTGCACAATAATATTGAAAGATAAGAACATCTTGTACTAATTACTCTGACTTTTTATATTGAAATAATGGAGCAATTGACGACATAGTTATTAGACTCAACCGGACATTGACTCGGTCAAGCTACTGGATCATTGGGTTACTGGTCGAATCGGTGGGTCATTACTTAAAAATTATCTTAAAAAATTTAAAGTATAATTTATTATTATTATTATTATTTGCTCGAGACAATTAAATTTTTCAAGTTATTTGTTATTAATTATTTTTATGTCTTTAAATTAATAATTTTTTGAAC
>CAIGRN010003844.1:0-11477 GCA_903798345.1 Fraxinus anomala | reverse complement strand
TCCAAAACAAAAAAAAAAAAAAAGGAAAAAAAACTATTAAACAAGCCAAAACATGGAAAATGAAAATTGTTTTCCATTTTTCATGAAAAACCATAGCTATCAAACATAGCCTAATAGATTCAACTGGAGAGTAATGGACAATAATGTAATAAAGGTCAGTGCCTAATGGAACAATTTTGGAAGTTTGATGAGTAAGCCGTAACATGATATAAAGTTCGGTGGCCAATGAAACATTTAACTATAGATGATGAGGACCAATCTATGAAGATTTAAAGATGTAGCGCACATTGCGGAAATAAGAAAAGATGAGCTGAACAAAATGAGGAAGTTGGAGACCATACTAAAAAGAAATCAAACTTATGCCTTGAGATTGTAAAACATAGGCTACTGCGATCGTAATGTCTTAAAAAGTACAGAATCGAAAGCAAATATACTATGCCATGCAATCGCAACTCAATAGGTTGTTATAGCAATAATCATGGATTTGATTTTGTTTCCTATTTCGACTCAATCTCTACTTGAAAAGCAATTAGATTACGATTTTTGACCTAATTATTTGATTTTCAAATATTTATCTTCATCCAACAATTGAAGGAGGGTTCAGGGATTCAATATACATAAATCATTTAAGCTAAGAGAGGCTCTTAGGGTATAAATTACATATATCTTACAAAGGAAGAGAACCAAAGAGAGCCTTTTGATAATCAAATCCATATTATTTTCAAGCTTTACAAGAAACTTTATTACACATTCATATACACTTTCATACATCTATTTCTTAGATTGACCAATGAGCCATATAAGATATTCAAGACTTTTGAGATTTCTTTCTATCTCCTTCCAAAACTTTAATTCCGGGCGATGTTGTATAAATTCAATTGTGTTTTTGTAATTAATTTGATACTTGGCAATTATATAGATGATAGGATAAAGTTGAATCCTATGTTTCAGGTCTTGATACTCAATTTAAGATTTGACATTAAATATGCGTTTAATTTTGAATGATTGTTAGGAGTTTAATTCTTTTCAATTACTTGATCATTACTTGATTTGTCTTCTGATTTCTATTGACATTCAGCCCTATGTTTGTCTCATTTTCTTTTAAAACTCTTTTATCTATATATTCATTTGTAATCATATATTCACACAATAAAATATTTTATACGTAAATCCAAAATTTTTTCTCACTTTCTAAGTCACACATTCTTCAAAAATTCACTATTCAAAATAATATTTTTTTTCCAAAAAATGCCCACCAAACAAAGGCTCGAGAGAAGGAATATGAATTTGACATATAGTAACAATTTATGTAAAGCCTCCTAGAGAATATAATATACCATTATACGTTGCATGCTTTTTTAAACCTTTTTGTGATTTAATGCATCGTTGCATGTTCACATTGTTCATGAAGAGATATGGAAGGATTACATGTGAGGATGTGTTTAATTCTAATAGAAAGAGATTATTAAACGAATGAGGAATATTGATCTTCGTATCCGAATATGTTGAATTGATATTAAAATGGATGATTGTAGGGGATTTGAAGTTCTAGTATTTTCAATTACTTAAGTTTCATAATGCTTCCCATCAATTAGTTATATTAATTAATTTAGACGTAGATTTTAGGTTGTTAATAAAACTCTTTCAAAATCTTGCTATTTGAGTAAAGTTTCGTTTAACTGAAAATTAGATAAGATACTTAGTACTCGTGAGAATAATACTTCACTCATTCTTTATTACTAGACTATGACATCATACACTTCCCAAAATGCTTAATCTTCTCTAAATGAAAGAGATGGAAATCAACCTTGCTGACTCCTTGGAGGACTTTGAAAGACCTTCATCAGTCATTATTTAACTGCAAAGATAACTACCAACATGACCTCAACAGATTTTGGAGCCTTTCCTCTAGAAGAAAAATAATGGTTTAACAGTACAAAAGCACATGAATTTGTTCATTTGATATCATGGAGAGGCCGCTGTGTATAAACATAGCTGATAGCACCTTTGAGGTTGATCCTAACTAGCTGCATCACTCGCACCGTTTTGTAGTGGAGGTTAGGGGTACCACTTGCCTTCTGACTCAAGTGGCTCAAGTACATAGACACCACCATCAGTAAGTCCTACTGCAAATTGATTAGGCTTGGAAGGGTGCGCTGCAATAACTAAGGGATAGGCCTGTAAGCTGGAAAAATAGTATTACAAGTTAATTAGTATGGGGAAGAAAATGTACATATAGATAACCATGAACAGCTTTCTGATGATTCAATTCGTTGTAACTAGATTAAAAACAAATTCAAGAAATTTCAATAGTACGCACCTTGGATTGGAAGGTAGGTATAAAGAGGGATTAATTCGACATCTCAAATCCAGTGATGAAGCAGTAAGAACACTTATACTTCCACATTTAAAGCTGACATATATGGATTTGCTATCGCACGAATATGTAGCATACGTGATTGAGCCACTTGCTTGTAGGGGTAGCACCCTCTATTTAGATTAGGAAAATAAGAAAGTAATTCCATCAGAAGCCATGCCAGGAACTATATTCGTAGTCATACTACTTATGAGTTCTCAAGCAATAATTCAAGAAAAATATGACATCTACAAGTAGATGATATTGGTTAAAATCAAATGCAACTATATGCTACACCTTTTTATGCCGTTTCAAATCAGGTACTTCATATACTACTATCTGTGTCTCTTGGACTGCTAGTAGATGTGTTTGATCTTGGTGAAATTGAACACGGGTTTCTGCAAGAGAATCACCAGAGGGACCTGATGGGCTTTGCAAGTATTCATTTGTTTGCTTCTCCCATGTATCAGTGCTCCAAACACACAGCTGGTTGAACGAAAACAAGTCAGTTTACAATAATAGGAACTTCAGTTTACCAACTGTAGAAGCATCTGAGACTCAAGCTGCTTACCTGAGAATCAGCTCCTGAAGACACAAGCGCATTATGAATATTAGAGAAGGCAAGGCCAGTTACCCTTTCCTGATGAGCTTTGAGCTCGGTTGTGACCTGTTACAAAGGTAATGTGATGATAACATGGCTTGACTCGTTAAGATGTTTGACTCACAAATTTAAGCCAGAAGTTCACTACTATTTACTACCTCATTAACCATGGCATCATATATTTGAATAGATGAATCATCCCTGCCAATTGCTATGATGTTATTGTCTTGGGGGTGAAATGCCAGAAATGTTGCTGCAGGTGGAGGGGGCATGATTGTTTTCATTGTCTGTTGATAGAACAAAAATGTTATAACAAGCAAGTTAAGAGGGTAACCACATTGAGTGCAACTCGTGTCTATGAAAGAGAATAAATTGTTTGGTCAGAAACTCTCATCTCATACCAAACTCATTTCAATATTTTTCAACGAATTATGAGAAAAAAAGCCTCTATATGATTCAGCATTTTAAATGCATGAGATGAGCAGAACAAAAGCCACTTACTTTGAAAGTCCCCATTTTAAAAATGGAAATTTTCCCTCCTGACGCCGACATAAGATACTGATCATTATTGGACAGAGCAAAGCATGGAGCAGCATATTCCGGATTCACACCACTAGTCTCATTGGTCATCAATATCCCACAACGAGGTTGCCATAATTGAGGCACTACATTTGCTCTTGCCTACAAGAATTGAATTGCATTAAGAAGATACTGCTGGTTATATGAGAAATAATGGAATCTGGGAAGCTTTCCAGTGTAATAGTGGTACCAATATACCTTCCCCGTTGAATTACTGTCATTTTCTGGCCATTTCCAGAGTTTATGTACAGCATTAACATATAGGGCCAGTATGGCAGATCCTGAATTGGTATACATCAATCTTGAAACCTGATAAATTGCGAATGGAAGGGCCTCACCAAATGAGAGTCAGAATCACAAACCAGAAATAAGTGTTGAAACTGTAAGAAAATTTTCAAGAAAAACTAGAGTTAGCTACAAGAATTGTCAAGGTAAAGAAAATAATTTTTTTTTTTAAACAAACAACTTCAAAGTTTCTTCTTCGTCTTTGTTGTTTTTCAGCAATACCTTAAGCTAACTGGAGGTCTGTTGCTTAGACAAAGCACAGAATTGATAGAAACTTGAATGTGATGAATTTTTAGCGTTAGAAATGGAACTGAATAAATTATGAGTAATGCAATTCAGAATCACCGAAGTTTAACACAAGTATGGGTTGCCGTATTTGTATCATTAAATTATAGGTTCAATTAAATACAACAATTTATGGCTCATTTAATGCTGGCACCTAAAATGGTGCTCAATACCACCGGTGCTAGAAAGTATTATTCATTATATTATCAAACAATCAATTTAAGAAGTTGAATTATTTTTATTCTATGTTCATATAAAACGCTCTGAACTTTTTATCCACATGACCATGCTCATAAATTATGAGCTATGCATTATATCTCAATATATGTGAGAAGGGGGAGGGGGGAGGGGGGGTCACCAAATTAGTATCTAGGCAAAAATCTATTGAGGCATTTTAAATGATCGAGGGCAGAGTTAACTAATACCATCATCGCCACCAAACTATCTGGAAGTCTCAGGAAACGACATTCTGATGGCTCATTCACTTCTGTCAGTTTCCGCGATCTAGATTTCATGGAGGGTTCACCTGCAATTGCAGGCTTCCCATCTACCAAACTTTGCCTATCTTCATTCTACAAGAAATTGATCACAAAAGTGAGATTATATAATGTAAACTGAAAAGTCGT
This sequence comes from Fraxinus anomala, assembly GCA_903798345.1. Taxonomy (NCBI): domain Eukaryota; kingdom Viridiplantae; phylum Streptophyta; class Magnoliopsida; order Lamiales; family Oleaceae; genus Fraxinus; species Fraxinus anomala. The sequence continues at coordinate 6,745 of CAIGRN010003844.1, read as the reverse complement.
AGTAGTGCAGGCAAGAGCTATTATCTTTTGAAATATTATGAAATGCACCTATGTTATGCACGCCTAAATGAAAAATTTGCAAAATTGCTATTCAACCATTGTGTCAAAGAAATTAATCAGATGTTTGGAAACAGAGATATCCATCTTAAAAGTTTAAAAGCAGCATACCATTGAAACTGTGGATGTAATGTTTGATCCAGTAGTAGCATTAACACCATCAATTGTACTTACCGTGGGAGATGAAAACATAAACTGTAAACCAACATGACAGACCAAGGTGTACAATATGTCGAAGCTTTTAACTATAAGAAAGCAAGAAAGTATCTATTTCCTAGAAAGAGGCTAACAACGATAATATGAGGAATTTAGGATGGTATATCCATACTTCATTTGATATTTCCAATCGTTTTGTTCCCTTCAAGACTAGTTCAGAGTGATCATTTTGGTTGTCCACAGCTGGTTTATTTATAGGAGTTGTAGGTTGCTTCAAAATATCTGCTAGAAATTAAGTTAGCATAGTGAAAAGGTGCACGTTAAGAGTTAAGAGCCAGTAACAAACAGACGGAGAGGGTGGAGAAATAACTATATTTTTACATTTTTATAAACATACACTTCCACGATTTAGACTAATGGAAAATTCAGAATTTATGAATACCAGAATTGTTTTGGGTGTTGAAACCAATTGGACATGCAGAAGCTGAAGGGTGAGGTACTGAAGATGGATAACTAGCTGAAGGTTGGGGAACCGATGATCCATTAGTTGACACAGGACCTGGAGCTTGAAATGGCTGCGCAAAAAAGGACAAAAAGTCAATTTCACATCTCTTGATAGTTAAAACAACCCCCAATGAATAAGCATTTTCTTGCCTATTTTAGCTAAGCTTACAGGTGGGAATTCCACAGGCTTAGGAACAGCATGCTGAAGCAGACTAGTTACAACACTATTGGACCGTAAAGCTGTAACAGCAGCCAAATGATTCTGCGAGTTCAAACTGCAAGCCAACACAGAGGAAAATGCCGATGTTTATCTCAACCTGAAAGAAAATGCTGGTACTACAAATACGGAAGAAACGAACCTTAGGGTCAATGTCGAGTGATTGAAGGTGGGGAGCTTCAGCTTATCACGGAACACGGGGTTTACTTCTATAAGCTTCTTAACAAAAGCAAACATGTTACCCCTAGTGTTAATTAGGTCTCCACACTTGGATACTTTCTCATCTCACATCTCTTGATAGTTAAAACAACCCCCAATGAATAAGCATTTTCTTGCCTATTTTAGCTAAGCTTACAGGTGGGAATTCCACAGGCTTAGGAACAGCATGCTGAAGCAGACTAGTTACAACACTATTGGACCGTGAAGCTGTAACAGCAGCCAAATGATATTGCGAGTTCAAACTGCAAGCCAACACAGAGGGAAATGCCGATGTTTATCTCAACCTGAAAGAAAATGCTGATATTACAAATACAGAAGAAACAAACCTTAGGGTCAATGTTGAGTGATTGAAGGTGGGGAGCTTCAGCTTATCACGGAACACGGGGTTTACTTCTATAAGCTTCTTAACAAAAGCAAACATGTTACCCCTAGTGTTAATTAGGTCTCCACACTTGGATACTTTCTCATCCTCCCTGCATGTCATTGTATCAAATCAACATTCTTGAAGGTAAATCAATGCAAACTCCCATAAAAGAAGATATAATGACCACCAAGAAAAGTACGACTACTAACTCACCTGACGTTTTCAAGAAAGTAAAGCCGAGTTAAATATTGAAAATGGCCTTTATTACCAACTAAAATTTGTTTTAACTCCTTCATTAAAATGTCAAAAGCTTTAGTCCGATCCTTCCTACAATTATGCATTCAAAATCATATGAATTCATGAGAATATGAATACTGAAAGCTGACAAATATTCAATGATATCAAGAAATTAATCACCTGTCCAGAGCTTCTAAGTACTTGTGTTGTCGGATGATCGTGAAGATATACTTGGAATTTGTGTTATCATCTGGCTTTGTGAACCCAGATAAGTAATTTTCCACCTCATCCCAATCCCCATTTGTTACCCTGTCCTGGAAATAGGGCATACTGAAGAAGATTCCTGACTCTTGTTCCAATCTTAAATCACCACAAAGAGTTCAACCATTAATTCCCCAATTATACAAAAGATCAATTTTCAGCAGAAAAACATATAATTATTATAAACAAATCTTGAATTTTTGAACACCCATGTTTCTTTAGTGAATTAATTAAGCTAAAGAATCATACAAAAGATCCTAAAAAGAATCTTTTAATCTAAAAGTAATTATGGATTTCCCCATTATCTCAACAATCAGAAAACTAAAAATTTCCATAAATGAGAATGAAAGTAAAATTAAATATAGAAAATCGAATCCTTACTTGTTAACAGTCTGAATTTATCTAACCCAACTGTTTTGATCTATAATTAATAAGTAATTTCCCAAATTTCTTAACAATCAAAACATTAAAAAATCCCCAAAATAATGTTATATATTAAAATTTGAATTCTTACTCGTGAACAGTTCTTTTGAAATTCTTTTTACGAAGAAACTGATGCATCCAAAACAACAAACTTTTTTCCAAAGACGACATGCTCGCTTCCGCTCAATAATCAACCTGCCAAAAAGAAATGAAAATCCGCAAAGCTGAAATCTCCCTTCTACCTAAACATGCATGCATGCATGCAAGCTTCCTCTCTGCGTGGGTTTGTACCTTGAATGAATGAGGAGAGAAAGAGAGAGGACAACTCGGAGGGTTGTTCTGTAGAGAGAGAAAGGAACACTGTATGTTTAATGGAGTTTCTCCTATTAGAGCTTTAGAGTGAGTGGGAAGTGATAAGAGCGTTGATAAGTTAGTTATAAGTTCAAGGCAATATTGAATCCTGTTAAGTTAGTTACAACGAATATGGCTTTTAAGCTCATATTAAAAGGTTTAATTACATAAATTAAGTCTAGTTTGGCAAGGTTGAAAAGTAAAAAGTTACTTATAAAATTAAGAAGTTGCTTTTAAACATGTTTCTATAATTTTATGAAAATACTTCATTTCACTAGAAGAATTTTTTTTATTTAAGAGAAAGATGGCACAAGGGCCCGTTTGTTAGGACTTTTGAAAAATAAAAAACTACTTTTAAAATAAGAAGTCTATTTTAAGCATGTTTGGATAACTTTCTGAAAGTATTTTATCTGGTTAGAAGAACTTTTAAAGGAAGTTAACATAAAACAACTTTATAAAAAACTTTTCTACAAGAAGTAAAATCAAAAGTAAAAGAAAGTCCTGCCAAATGAGCTTTAAGGTAGCTTTTTAAGTTATTTTTAATTTTTAATTTGTAAAACACTCCAAACTTATTTGGTTTAGCATTTTGAAATTGCATTTTCGAAAGAGATAATTACAGCAACCGTCTCAAACCTTTCAAATTTTTGCGCACTTTACTATAACCTTTGATTTGTGCTAGTAGAGGTCCCAAACCTTTCAAAATATACGGCGAAGGTCCAAATGGATGTTGGCCGTTAGTTGATCAAGAAAAATAATTTTGACCAAATCNCAAACCTTTCAAATTTTTGCGCACTTTACTATAACCTTTGATTTGTGCTAGTAGAGGTCCCAAACCTTTCAAAATATACGGCGAAGGTCCAAATGGATGTTGGCCGTTAGTTGATCAAGAAAAATAATTTTGACCAAATCTACTAAGGGTAAAATGGTAACTTTAAAATTAATATTTTCTCAACTATTATTAACAATTAAAAAAACAATTAAACTAAGGAAAAAAAAAAATGCCCCCACCACCACCACCCCCACCCCCACCCCATCTCTGTCTTCATCTTCTTCCCTACAAAGAAGCTGCCGCCGCCACCACTGTCGTAGCACCTCCTCCACGACCGCATATTCACTCCACCACCACTACCACATATGTATACTGATCTGAACAATCCTTAACATCTTAACATCAGGAACCACATGAATTCCCCAAATCGATTTTCAGATCCGGTGCATACATGTGCCAAATCGTCGAAACTGAGCAGAGAAGAGGGAAAAACTGACCACAGGTGACCACGCACCACGCACCAAGCACACACAAAATCGTCATCTTCAATTTGTACTTCATATGGATTTCACTGGTGGCAATGAACGTGTGAATCCTGGGCTTCTTTGCCCACTTCACAGCCTCCCATGCCTTCTCAATATCCTTCTTGTTACACTTAGCCAAACCGCATATAACCGGCACGTGCACCTTCTGAACATCGCCATCACCGGAATCAACATTTCCTACCTCCCGGGCAATCAATTTCACAGCCTCGAAATCAGCCTCGGAGGAGGCAGGGAATCCCGCCTCGATAATATCCATGCCAAGCCTGGTAAGCTGGCGAGCGATGTCGAGCTTTTCATTGGTGGTCATTGTGGCGCCGGGAGACTGTTCTCCGTCACGCAGTGTGGTGTCGAAGATACTCACATACTTAGGGTCAGAAATATGGTTAGGGATATACTCTGATCGGTGGCGGCGAAGGGAGCAGCGGAGGATAAGCGCATTTCTGTCTTTCCAGCAATTGAAGCAGAAGAGGGTGTTGAGCTTATTGGAGTGAACTGAGGTAGAAGGGGTTATCAACAGGTGGTGTCGACAGATGGAAGAAGAAGCCGCCATTGCCATTGATGAAATGAGAAAAAAATCATATTTTACCCCCCCCCTAAATTGGTCAAAATTAGTCAAAGTGCACTGTCAAACCAACGGTCAACCATCCATTTGAACATCCGCTCGCATATTTTTGAAAGGTTTGAAACCTCCGCTAGTACGATCAAAGGTTAGGGTAAAGTGTGCAAAAAATTGAAAGGTTTGGGACCGTTGCTGCAATTATCCCTTTTCGAAATGATTAAACTTAAAACACAAAATTCAATACATATCTCTTTTACTATATCAGGTGAAAACATCAAAAACACAAGAAACAGAAGTTTAAATAAAAATCTAAAAACATTTCTAAAAACATTTCTAAACACTTAAATTCTAAGAAAAAAAAATATAAAAGATTAAAATTAAAATTCTAAAAAATAGAACTTTTAAAAAATAAAATTCTAAGATTCTAAATTAATAAAAAATAAAAAATCTTAAAATTCTAAAAAAAAAATTATTTAAATGAAAATAGATAAACATCCTCATTCTACATCAAATTAATGAAATAAAATGTCATAGAACAATTTCTCAAAACTTCAAACTAATCATATTTTTCATTTTTTAAGCTTTGAGAAATAAGTTTTTTCAAAATGATAAATCAAAAGAATTTTCTAAAATCTTAAAATAGACTATTGAATAAAAAACCGAAACACAAATCAAATGAACCCTAAATATTTCGATACATAAGAAAAGATTCCTTAAGCTCATTACTTCTTTTGAAAATACATTAATAATGTAATTAAGTATATTATTGAAATTATTATTATAGCAATATCTCTTGCTATTATAGGCATAAAGGTTGACAAGATTAGTAGTGCAAGGCAGCTCGTCAGGCTTGTACTAGGCCAAGAAATTGTGACCCTTGACCAGCACACATCGATAATGTAAAGCTTGTATGAGAAGTGTTTATAATCCGTTCAAATAAAATAGATGAAAACGAGTGTTAATTAAGTGAATGGTACTTATATATCCTCGATCGGTAAAAACACGCATGTCTGTTGACCTACACGACCATTTAAGAATTTAAGACTCCATGACTCCATGACTCCATACATTTTCGTTTTCATTTTTTTTTTTTAAGAAATATTTACCATACTGTTACACGTTATATTTTTTTGTTATGTAGTATATACAAATTGAAAGCTAACAACGTAAATTTCTCTCTTTTTTTAATTGGTTATTTTTTATTTAAAACTAATTGTTTATACAATTTTGTCCCTAGAACAAGTAGACTAATGGTGCACCTACTTGATTGAAAGAATCAATTCGCTCCTTTTAGGGACCAACTTGCAACTCCATCAATTAATTGGGGACCATGAATGCAATTATCTATTTTCTTATTTTCCTTTTATTTGTTTTAAGTGAAAAAGTGGAGTACAATTCAATTCATAATGAACTATTTTCTCGTTCAATTCAAATTTACACGATTCGTCAATATTCTGACATCAATGTAATGAACTACAAATCAAATCTCCATTACAATGAAAATGAGATGTACAGAAGCATGTCTCTTGCAAAAGTCACTGTTTGGTTCAGCTACAAAATTAGATAAAAATCAGAGTCAAAATAAACAATTAAATTTATCTACAAATTTCATGGGACCCACATCTATTCAACCACATATTCCATTATCAAAATTTACTAAAAATCTGATTTTTATCAAGACTAAACAGGAACTAAACTAGGATAGAAGAGGCGAGTTACTGAACTAGGATAGGAGAGGGGAGTCGCTGGACTGATCAGGGAGAGAGAGGTGTTGCAGGTGTTCAAAGATAGGAGTAGGGCATCTGGCATCCGATGGGATGGATCGGGAATGGAGTGTTTGAAGTTATGTGCGGCTTGAGGTTCATACACATGCTGAAGAAGACGAATAGTAGTAAACGAGAAAGAAAACATCCAAGAAATACGACTCGAAGTCATTAATCAATATCGCCAAGTATGAAGCGAACAATTTATTTCAGAAACTACAGTTAAACCAAGTTATACAACATATCTATTGATAGTTTTTCTTCTCGAGCTAAGAACGAGAAAATTAGTACAATTGAAAATCGTGTAATTGCTAAAATCT
>CAIGRN010003843.1:0-10058 GCA_903798345.1 Fraxinus anomala | reverse complement strand
TGTTGGCTTCTTGATATCAGCACAGTCGATTTCAAATTTAAGGAAATGGACCTAAAACAGTGACAAATTTAAAGCAATGGACCTAACATATCTCTCTCTCCCTCAATTTATAGCCATCCTTAGAAACTGACCACGTAATGCAACATAATGGGATTTTACAATACTACTAACTAGCATATATTGTGTGGTATTGATATATAGCAAGGGTAGCGGGCAGCCGCACTGAGCGAAAATGCGAAAAAAAAAAAAAAGTATCTTTTTTATGGTGGCGAATCGTGTTCGAATAAATCTCGCACGTATACAAAATCGTTGACAAGTAATAATTGTGATGAGCTGAGTATCGTTCCACAGAGAATAAATTCTAATTCAAATGTACTATGCTTCTATTAAATTCGAAATATGTAACACAAAAGAGAATATTGTTTGTGATTATCCTAACTAAAATGTATGTAAAGCTTGGTTTGTAAACTTAAATGGAAAGATTGTATTGGATTTTCGAATCCACATATTGCTATCTATTTCAATTGTTAATTGTGTAATCAAGTTTTATTCATGCGTTTTTTACATGAATCGATAAATCTATAGTATTGAACTTTCTTTTTCAAGATAAGTAAAAGTCTATTCTAGATACTTTCCGATCCTATTTTAAATTTGAATTCATATGAATAGAATGCATTCAAACTCATGACTATCAATAAGATTGCACACACGATATATGTTATTCTTAACATCTATTGCTTATGTGTTAATCATCAAGTGTTCTAAACTTATTATGAGTATCTCATTGTTACAATAAGCAACTAATTGCCTAACTGGTGGCCAATCAATTAAATAATGCAACGAGAATGAAACATTAATCAAGAAAAACAAGAACTATTAAACTACTTGTCTTGAATTAAAATAAATAAGCAAAATGGTTTATCTTCATCCAATATAAACAAGGATTTATCCTAGTAATTTTATATAAATTACAAGAAGAATAATGAATAAATGTCACCCGGAACTTGAATGAATGCAAGAGATCTTGATCTTCAATTCCAATATGATGTAATTGGCTTTCAATTCCTTGCTAGGTTGATATTCTTTCCCAAAAGATGTGAATTATGACTCTTGTTTTTGATGAATTTTATGATATGTATGTATATTAAGAGGTTAGAGAGATCCTTTGAAAGTTAGCCCAAATTTTATATTCATAAGAGTCGAAAATTAGGTCAAATTGCATCTAAATTGGGTTCCAAAAGAGTTAGAAACGAAACAGTAAACTATCGATCTGTTAGCCATAAATTGCCCATGCCTACGCAGATGTTCTGATCATGCACACACCATTCACCAAGTTCAACCTCAAGTTTTTTGATTGTTTGTGCAGGAAAGGTGGATCTGAGCAACCATTAGTAATTTTGTCATATTTCTCTCTTTTGATATCTAATTTAAGTTATTCAAAGTGTACTGGAAAGTTAGCTCAAAATTATAATTATTCTAGAAATATCATTTGTTCTCAATTTGAATGTTTACTACACGAAAAATAGATTTCAATTTGAGATTGAAAATTCGAAGCATAACTTGTGCAACTGAAAATTGATTTGTGAAAATATTTTGACTATATTTCAACCATTTTACTTTTAATTGGATTTAATTGATTCTATGTGATCTTCAATCATCATTTTGTATCTACATTAACTATTGAATATTTTCACCTTGGTCTTCGAACTTCAAAATTTTCCTATTTTAACCAATTTTTCTCTACTTTTGTCCAATTCTTTTTTATTTTTATTTTTATTTTTATTTTTATTTTTATTTTTTTTTTTTGCATCAAGTTTTACTTATCTAATACCCCAAACTTGTATACTTATCTAATAAATTTGTATACTTATCTAATACCCCAAACTTAAATAATTGTTTGTCCTCAAATAAAATAGAGATTAACTTAACAAAATTATTAAACAAACAAGGCTAGATAATCTACCGTTGGTTTCAGAATTGGAGTTTCCATGTTAAAACTATGCATGGCTTCAAAATTGTATTGCTAAAGTTAATTTCTATTCATCCAATTCAAAATTGACATGTGTGTATGAAGATTCATGCAGAACATGATAAATTCATAAAATGATTCAAATCCCGACTATCAATGGTCGATTATATCATTTCTTCTCTCGTGAGATGCACGCCCCAAACATGTGGAATTAAATTTATTAATTAAAAGTAATAAGTCACTTTTTAATTATTCTAGATATTTTAATCAAGTCAAGTTATCCTATGTTGAACTAACATAATAATAAATAAGTAGTAAATAACACAAGATTTAGGAGAAAATCCTTAATTGGGTAAAAACTCTGGGACCAAACTATAGTTTCTACTATAACTTACAGTATGATCCAATATAGAAAATTTACTAGATTCGTTGATCTAGTTCCTGCAATTTTCAAGACCCGGTGAAACTTGTTTCACTCACACCTGCTCCCGATTTTCTGGAATTGTCTATCTCCTGTGGAACATCAAGAATGCCTCGTTCTTGTACTCCTCATGTACTTCTGGTCCAACATCCCTCAAATTTCAACAATCTTTGAAGGCTATTGAGAAAGTACATTCCTAATGATATCTAGGAAATTGATATTTTGGATTATAAGAATTCAATGTTTTTTTCCAAACTTATGATTGATTGATCTCAAGAATCAAAATATTAGTTTCAATATTTGGATGTGTTCTTGGATCTATGAATATGGATATAAGAATGTAAAACAATGATCAATCACACCCAAAAACGTACTGGGGCATTGGGTATTTATAATATGAGGGTTTTTTAGGTAGTATAGGATAAATAAAACTGTTGAAAAACGCAAAGTAGACTAGCGACAAGCGAGCAAGAGGTACGTTGCTCGAGCGAGAGTTGGATGACAGGCGAGAGAAACTAATTCTGGTTTGGACGCTCGAGAATCAGCTTAGTGACAAGCTAGCGTAAATTTGACGACTCTTTCTTCTTGTTCCACACAGAGACTCCTAATTCATCTATACAACCCTCCAAAAGATTCATTGACTTTTACAACTCTTTTGTAACAATCTCATTCTTTTACAATAATACTTTTATCTAAAGAATTGCCAATACAACTAAAAACCTAAAAAAATTCACTAATTGCAAGTTAACGCTTTCAACAAATAAGGATTTTCCTAAATTTTGATTGTTTTAACCTTTAAGGCTCAATTGGGTAACAATCTTTTATCAATAGTCTAATTCAAAGTATTTAATGCGTCTTTTGTTTCATGCACATATTTATTCATATTTGCTTTACGTATTCCGTTTCATGCACTAGTTTGATCCTTTTTTGAGATTTCTTTTCAAATTTTCAATAAGCATTGGAGTCCATATTTTCTTCAAAGGCCATTTGTTCTATATTCTGATCATCAATCTTTGAAGTACATCAATAGCCAACAAAAATTAAATAGGCGACACACCACTTGGTTTGAATTTCTTCAAGCTTACAATTTCGCATCAAACACAAATTTGGCACTCAAAATGTTGTGGTTGATGCTTTAAGCAAAAAGTGCTCTTTGCTAACACAATTGCAAGTGAAGGTTGTGGGTTTCGAAATTCTAAAAGAGTTTCATGAAAAAGATAATTTCTTTGAAAGTATTTGGAAAAAAAAAAGTGAACATGGGTGTCATCAACAATTTCTATTATATGATGGTTTTCTTTTCAAGGCAAATTGTCCGTGTATTCTCCAATGTTCACTAAGGGAGTCTATTATCGTTGAAGCTCATTCGGGAGGACTAGGAGGACAATTTGGAAGAGACAAAACTCTTGCTTTCATACAGAAAATTTTCTGTTGGCCTAAAGTGGGGCAAGATGTGAGAAAATATTTGGAACGTTGCAAAGTTTGTCATGTGGCCAAAAGTCACAAACAAAATACTGGTTTATACACACCATTACTTATTGCTAACGCTCTGTAGGAGGAAGTTAGTTTGGTTTTCGTCGTTGGTTTATCAAGAACTCAAAGGAACAAAGACTCTATCATGGTGGTGGTGGATTGATTCTCAAAAAAATGGCTCATTTTGTTCCATGCAACAAAACCAATGACGCATCTTATATTTCTGATCTATATTTCCGTGAGATTGTTACATCGATGTTCTGTTACTCATCATTTCAGTGGAGATACAGAAGAAAGAGCTAAATTCATTAAAAAGATGCATGAACAAGTTCGAGATAAGATACAAAGACAAAACGAAAACTACATGAAAACCTCAAACAAGCATCGCCCATGTTGAATTCAAGGAAGGTGAATTAGTTGGCGTTCATCTCCGGAAGGAACAGTTTCCTCAAGGAAAGTATGCTAAACTTCATCTTAAGCCTGATGGACCTTTCAAAGTGGTAATAATGCATACAAGATTGATCTACCTTCTAGTTATGGTGTTTCCAACACATTCAATATTGCGGATCTTTCCCGTTATCATGGTGAAAATGACAACTTGGAATTGAGGGCAATTCTTACTCAACCAAGCGAGATTGACACAGGAGTGTCATTCATTACAACGCTTGAACAAAGAAAAGTCGAGATTCTTTCAATAGTGGCTTGAATTCCAAGAGAGAGATTTTTGGGATAATTTCCAACAGAATTATGAGAACGTTAAAAACATATTTTACATTCATATAATATATTTTTGGAAAGATAATTAAGTAAGGATTCTAGAACTTTTTATGGAATTGAATTTCGACATTTCAATGAGAAGTTATTGTTATTTTGCTCCAAATTATCCAGCTATCTAATTCAGTTCGAAAGTACGTGAATTACGTAATTTGAGAAGTGTCTATCATTGTCTTTTTAACTGTGTTATCTCTTTGGTGGATTCCAAGAGTAGTGCGTTTCCTTTGCCTTGTATCCATTGTTTAATTCTTCCGGGTGACGACTTCTTGTATCTCTTAGGCATTTACTTAGGTAGTGAGCTATATTATCCCTTTTTCTCTTTTCTTTATGAATCTTCATTCCAATCCGGTATCAAAGTTCCATCACTAATTGTTCCAACTCGGAACATTTTAAACAGTATTGTAACGATCACGTTGTTGGTATATGTCGTATCATTGATGTTTCTCTAGGCAACATTGAGTTAAATCCACCATTGAGACGCCAAAGAAGTCATCGTGTTGTCTAATTCGAAAATTATCTAATGGATATTAGATAATACTCCTTCAATTATAAATTCCACTTAATAAATTTAAAATACAATCATTTTAATTAACAAACTACAAGGATTAATTAGGGTTGAAGCTGGCTGAAAGAATGCTGTCAAACTTTTTCTGTGGAGTGGTGCACCAAATGAACACACATTGACAGTCCAATCTGCGAATAGAGCCATAGATATTAGCTGACGATCAAAACCTACCTAGTTCCGTATGTGCAAGTTCATCTGGCCCAAGGCTACCTAAGAAGTGGCCTTGGGCCTCAACTTGTAAGGGGCCACAAGAAAAATTAAAAGACCAAAATGATTGTTTTTTGTACAAAAAAAAAACAATTACGAATTTTTTTCACGCCACTCTATTTGTTAAACTCGTTTTTAGAAATTAAGAAATGAACTAAAGTAAGTAAACCAAATGAAAAGTGTTGCATTCAATACATGGAAAAGGGACTTGTCATGTTCAGCCATTACATGAAAAATAACATTTTGCAAAGGGAAGAATTTGTTGTCATGTCTTTTGCAACGTTCGACTAGCCATCTCAACGAGCCTAGCCACAATATATATATAATATTTTGTCGTCTTAGGCCTCAAAATTCTCAAGGACAGTCCTGTATAAGTTCATTCATGGGTTGGTCCTCTATAAAGGACGAGTCATTTGGACTAGATTTTCTAACTTAATAACCAATGAATCAACATTTTCAGAGTATAATTAAAACATAATAATGCATATTACTAGTAAATTCTACTCCAATATTATTTTATGTAATTCATAAACAATTACAATGGTCTTCTTCGTAAATATATCATTTTTTTTCTAATACCTTCATTTTGAACCATATTAACCTCTCCAAAAGAAATAGAAATAATTGATTGTACCGATGTAGCCCGCAATATTGGCAGTTTGGCCGACTAGACCAGTCTTCACGGCTAGACTAAAGCTAAAGTATACTTCATTAAATCATATCGTTTCCCACCACAAGTGAATTCGAAATCAATCAGCCCAAGCATTCGAAACAAGGGCTAATCTAGCAAAGGAAACAGTTGCATACTTTGTGGGAGGAGACGAGACCCTCATAAAGAGTAAAATCCATGGTGATCTCAGTTGAAAATCCCCCAATTCAATGTCTCAAGCAAGCGGCAATAACAAAACAAAATTTCCACACAAATCACAATCCGCCTAACAGCGAACAGCTGCATCGGTTCAATTGAAAGGTTCCATATTCGAGCACGTACAATGTCTTATGAACTGGGAAAGGAGTGGAAGCCAATTTTCATTGACCACTAGTTTATTAACCAATTTTCACTAGAAATTAATTAAAGTGGACTCGCGTCTTTAATTGCATCAGGAATAATGCCGTGTTATATATGCCAAGCCTAAGAGTCCAGTAGATGTCTATCAATTGTTGTGGCCCAAGGATTCACACATTCTCTCAATACACTGGTTGTTTCCTAGACTGGTACAGCTCCATTAAATTCAATTACACCATCTCTATAATACTCAGAAGTAAAACTTAAGGCCCCGTTTGTTTGAAACACAAATTGAGAGAGAACCCAAACGCGCCATTTTGGTTTCTCAAATAAATGGGGCCTTAAGTGAGTTTTTGGATTTGAAGAGATTGAAATATCCTTTGATGTTTTACTGATTTTGGCCTTTCATACTGTTTTTAACGCTTAAACTAATGGACATAGATGGCAGGGGAGTATTCCACAACGTTTAAGGGGGGTTTCCACCAAAACGAAAGGTTAAGGATATTTCATAAAATAGACTAACGTTAGGGGATTTTTGTGCCTATTATCCTAAGAGTAATAATAGGGAACAGAAGGCAAAAGGTAATATTCAGTTAATTCTGCTTTCATACCTTTTAATGGTCTCTTAGAGGGATAATCTTAATTCAAGTGTTCATGTGACTTGGATTAGTAAATGCATTTCTATTGCATAGAAACAGAATCAATTGATTCTTATGAGTCTGTATTTGAGTACATTGCAAATATTATATTTAAGTCAACGAATGTATTACGTCCTGACTGAGCCATTTCACTAAATTGTAATATAGGTGCATGTATTTGGCAATATAATTCTTTCAAAACCATTTTGAGTTGCAGAAGAAAGATCAAAAATTGGAAGAGAACCTTCAGCCTGCAGCCTTGCACCTCACTTTCTGGTATGAAACGAGGCGCGCGTATACATGATCTTCTATTTTATGATTTTCCTTGTTTCTGTTTTCATAATAATACAAAATTGAATTGATTGTAGCATATAGGCATCCAACATCTTAGAACCTTATAGCTCTGATAGATTAAACATATTGGCTTGCATTAATGGATTCTTTGGATGAAAAATGTGTAAAGTTCCTCTCTTAAATGGTCAAGAATTAATAGATCACTATTTAAAGAACATGTTTTGAATTCTAAAATGATGTTTGATGTGTCGAACCACCTCATCTAACTTGACAAATTTATTTATTTATTTTGATTTGGTATTCAACACTTCTCCGTGTTACGGATCAAAAATTTGTTTCCTTTTCGTCGAAGACCTTATGCTTGTAAGCATGAATTTGAACTTTCCCTTTTTCAGTTCCGAGGAGCGAATTTGATCAGATATGACTGATGAAAAGATGTTGCATATAATGGGAGATAAAGCAAGTGAAGGGCCAATTAGTATAGGAACAACAGGCCGAGTTAGGACCCTCATGATGCAAGAACTTGAAGCCAAAGAACGTAAAAGGAAACCACAAAACGCTCCTGTAGTCTCCCTCTATTGTGGACAGAACAGGTTTTCGCTAACCCCTAATTGCCTTGTTTCAATAGAGAGTCCGAAACCAACGAGGAAAAACGCCAACTCGGGAAATAACAGTTCTAGGCACAGAAGGGCACAATATGGTTCACAACATATGCCTATGCTCCAATCTGAAGAGACGGTTTCTGTAAATACAACTCCTATAGGAGTCAGAGGAAGACCTGGTAAGAAAGTATCTAAATTAGTTGAAATTGTAGACTTAAAATGTGGGAATCAAAAAAGGAGTTGGCCAGTTCCCATTACAAACCAGCTCAGGAGGGTTAGTTTCTCAAAACTGTCTGGTTAATTATTAATTGTTGCTAAGTTTGTGCAATGATTGATCATGAGTTCATGTGATGTCGACTAGCTAGTTACTCCTACTTGAGGTTGTACATCAACATTTGATGCTAGCTAGTTACTCCTACTTGAGGTTGTTTACTCAATAATATATCATTCGTTCAGTGTCGAATCATGGGTTGTAAGATAGCTTAAATATACTAAAGAGTATCATAACAGCGATATGGAATTTCCATCACCAATAGCTATGCATATTTCATAAATTTCGAACCACCTTTTCTGAAGTTAAATAGAATTTCCAACCGAAAATTTTCCTTCTCATAATTAGGTGTTAGCAAAAGTTACTAGAACTATTGGTCCGGACTGAGACTCGTAGGTTCAATCTGGTTCTACTCAAGTTCTAATCGATTGTGTTTTAAAATTAAGTGCCAACGGATTCTTGTCTAGTTCTCAGTTCTAATAAAAACCAAAAATTTTGATTTAGTTTGAATTTTTTATTTTTAATGATGGATTGCACCAATATTCATTGTACATTTTTCTTATGAATTTCACCATAGTATATCAAACTCGTTTCAATTAAATATGGTGTTATTTATAAGTTCAGACAAAAGGATCCATTAAATTCCATATATTTTATTTTAGATTAATAAGAGGCTCAGGTACCTTTCATCATTTCGAAGTTAACCACTCAAAAGTATAAAGAAAATAGAAGTGATATTGGAAGATGTTTTTAATGAACTTAATCAAGCCAATAGTTAAGCATTTAAGTAAATTGTAGCTTTTAGTTTAACTTGAAAAATACAAATCATTAGCATCAACATAATTCTTTTTAATGAATAGGTTGTGGAGAATTTAGATATTAAACAATTATAACTTAAGAACTTGTGTAGTTAGATACTTCTTTTGTATATACTAGTCACAGTTTAACATGTATTGCACGTTATTCTAAAATATTTTATTAACGCGGTAAAAAGTAATATTTGATACCAATTTGTTAGGAGGATTTGATGAATCTCAAACAAACTAAATAAAATAAATTTAAGATAGAAATTTAAGAGAAGAAAAAATTGTATTCTCAAAATTCAACTTTTATTATTCAAGTTTTTTGTGATGACAAAATACTACAAGTGAGCAACATATACTACATTTGGTACATAAGAATTAAGATTCATTAAATCAAGATTCATTGAGTCTAGATTAATGTGAATATTAATTAATTGAGAATTAATAACACGAAATTCATACATGACAAATATTTTGCAGTATTTTTTACATATTGAAAAACAAAAATGTTATTTTAAAATATTTTATAAGTGATGTTAAAGTAATATTTGATACCAATTTGTTGGAAAGATTTGGTAAGTTTCAAACAAACCAAAGAAAATAAGTTTGGGATATAAATTTAAGAGAAGAAAATTGTACTGTCAAAATTCAACTTATATGATCCAAATTTTCTGTGATGATAAAATACTACAAATGAGCAACATTTTTATATTACATTTGTTACATAAGAATTAATTGCTAATACATAAATTTAAACACCCATTAAAATTCCTAAATATATTAATAGAAATAAATTCATCTATAATAACTCTATATTCATGTAGATTAAGATTCATCAAGTCAACATCCATTGAATCTAGATTAATGTGAATGTTAATTAATTGAGAATTAAAAACGTGAAATTCAGACATGAAAGATTTTATAATATTTATTATATATTAAAAAACAAAAAGTAAGGTATTATTAAAATAATTGAATAATAGTAGAGTTAAAATCGTAAAAAAAAATAAAAAATGATTCTCACTTGATGTGATATAT
>CAIGRN010003760.1:0-36742 GCA_903798345.1 Fraxinus anomala | reverse complement strand
CGCATCCATTAGTTTTATATGATGCTGATCTGTCATATGAAGTTCAACACAGGAGAAGCTATTTATGCGTTTATCCCTAACGTTGAAAACTTGAGGGGCCACTGGGGACTAGTCGATAAATCTCAACCATTCCTTGTCTTTGTTTTTTTCTTTTAAAATTTTCTTCAATAAATCAGAAAGGTACTTTTGGCATTACTTACAGAAAAAGTAATTAGCTATTGCATTTATAAACGATAAGGAAACATTTACAAAATTAATACAATAGGTCACAATCCAAACATCNGCTATTGCATTTATAAACGATAAGGAAACATTTACAAAATTATTACAATAGGTCACAATCCAAACATCCAATAGAGTATATCCACAACTCAGATGAGACCATCAACAACAGTCAAAAAGTTCCCAATGAAAAGTATGGTATTCTGCAATATCAGACTAAATCAGATGAGGTTTCTACCTCTCCAGCATATAACTCATCAACCTGCAACTGATTGGGAGATAAAACTCCAACTTCATCAGCATAATAATCCTGCATTTCATAATTCCATGGTTTGGCTGGCTCGTGAGTATGCAAGCTTTCTAGAAAGGAGCATAATAAGGTACATACATTATCAAAGAAATAAAATTGTTAGTAACGACATGTTTTGGTTCGAATCTCTAACAAAATTCTTTGTTGTGAGTAGATGCTTCATAACTAACAGTGGAATACAGAAATTACTTCCAAGAGATTCACTTGACGTAGAGAGTTGAACCACTAACACTCAACTAAAAGTATCAGCTATTTGAGAGGAGAGGAATTTATTCGTTATATTTAAGTCTTCGTAAAACCCCCTCTCATGCATTTCAAATTCAGTTCTTTATCAAATGCAAACACGTGAAATTTATAATTGGTCGGTTGTGAGGATTGAACTCAGGGACATTTGCTTGCTTTGGAGCGAATACAACGATGATCAACCTCATCCAAGAGTTTAAGCCTCCGTTTGGGAAGATTTATAAACATTTAATACATAATTAGATATAAATGAGTGGTGGATAAGCGAATACTACTTGTGGGTCTATGTGTGATTGAATATAAAGTTTAACAATTTAGAAATGATGTATAAATTTTGTCAAACGGAGGCTAAGCTATTAGAGAGAGAAGAAATTAATTCATTATACTCTCATCTTCAACAATGAGACCAAAAAAATACCAAGCACTTGAAGGGACTTGACAATAGTACTGTAAGTCTGTACCTTTCCACTAGCCATGAAAAATATCCTGTCACCTTTTTTAATAGCCCCATCAATGATTCTAAAATATACTATGACGCCCCGGTATGCATCATAGTAACTGCAAAAGAATTTGAAAGCAAATCCAATCAGTAGCTCATAAGGAGATTCTTTCATGAAAGCAAAGCAGTAGTCAATTTCAATGTATAAATGAAATTTGAAAGCTCAATATAGGAGATAAACAGTGTTTCCTTAATAATATGAATAACATGTTTTAGAAAAATTAAAAGCATTTTTTTATGAAAAAGATATGACATTTGCATGCCTAATAATAAGGATCAGGAGACACTTGAGATGATAAGATTACAAATAGCAGGAAATTCAACCATTGTATTTAGGTCCAATAAATATATGGGACTAAAAACATATTTGACGTGTCCTCAATTTTCTTCTTTTTCAACATTTACTTGAAGCCTACTAGGCAAAAGGAACCAGATAAATAATTAGTTATTAAAGATTTTTGCTAGGTAAGTTATGAAAAGAATTATATTAAAATGAGGCATGTAAGTTCTTTAGGAAAATATTTAAGATAAAGGAGTTTGATCATTGTACCTAAATCAGATACCTATCAAATATAAGAGCCCTCAAAGGTCTGTCTGTGCTGGCAGGAGGTGGGGGGATCCTTTGAACAATTGCATTTAGAATTTCAGTGATACCAATTCCTTCCTACATAACAAAATAAAGGTGAGTATTTCCCACTACTAATTAGGAATGGATCATCACATTTGGTAATTTCCTCTTTTCTCTCTATTACAAGAAACATGTCTTAGATTTAGAAAAATATTGGGTAGGTAAGGAAAAGAAATCTGACCTTTGCAGAGCAGTAAATTGCATTGCTGCAATCTAGACCAACGACCTATACAGAAGATGGGTAAATTCAGATATAAAAGGTACACCTTCAGCAAGTTTAAAAATTGTGTTTTCAAACACCTCATCAACACTCGTACAAATGATGCCAATCAAACATTTTTTTTTTAGCCCCGCAAACTAACCTCTTCTATCTCTCGGCAAACACGATCTGGCTCAGCACCTGGAAGATCTATCTTGTTTAAAACCTGCAGAGGATAAAATGGTACATGCAGTTGAAACTTCATTTTTCATCACGTGCAATACCTTGGCTACTCAAGTAAGATGGAATCAAACAGCACATGGTGGTGACGTAAATGAAAAAATAATAAAAAAATCCAAGTGTCACCTAGCAAGATTTATCTGCAAAATAGAATTCCATAAAGATACAAGACAATAGACGTAACACATACAACGTACAAGAGCAAACTAAGCGTTATTATCTTCAAAGCGATGAGGATAATTTTCTCAACAAATGTTGCCAGCTCTAATAATGCCATACATATTAAATTGCCTGGTCTAAAAGCTTAAAGATGAAATCATCTAACAAATTCCAAGTAATAAACAAAGCTTTCATCATGGTTTACATCACCAAAATTCTATGTTTATGGATAGGGAATAACGAAATCAATGAAACCTACCGGAATGATTTCAAGATTGTTTTCCAAGGCCAGATACACATTAGCAAGTGTTTGGGCTTCCACTCCCTACAAAATAAACTCAGAATCACAATTCTTAACTCTTACGAGAAGAGATATATGTTTTATATGTTTTCATAATTTGGAATGGCCAACATCAATAGCATAATGTGAAAAAAATCTATGAAACTAAATATGACTGTCTAGAGAGTTATTTAAAGTTTGGAACATATCGAAATGCACAAGAGAGCAAAGAAGTACCTGGGAGGCATCTACAACAAGGAGAGCTCCCTCACAAGCGGCTAGAGAACGAGAAACCTACAATTGTCAAGAAAATGCAAAGATAAAATGAATACAAGTCGTAGAATTGTTGTAGGCCTTTCTAAAATTGATAAATCTGTTAATAGAATTATGGAAGGCCAAAATCCATCATCAATACATAAAAAAAGATCTCTCTCTCTTTCTGGACAAAGTCAGAGAGATTTGATGAGATACACAAGAGACAAAATCAGAGAGATTTGATGGATACACAATCTACCAGGTCACTCAAATGATTTAAACATTCATGAGAAGTAAACATCAGAATTTGAAATCAAAAGTGGTGGTTTCAAATAATATAATAAGTGGTAGAAAGAAACTTGGGAACCAAGCTCTGTCATAATATCCTGAATAGAAGAGGATAAGATAGGAGAACTATTTAGACTATTTCTTTCTTGGAGTATCAAAATATGAAGTTTACGTTGACAGAGAAACTGCAGTTTACAGATAGGCAGAGAAAGTAAGAAAGATACCACAGGATCAGTTATTCTCTCTTCATTTAAGAAGTTTGAGAACAAGACTAAGTGTCAAATACTAAGCAAGAAAACATGATAACACGAAATAAACTACATGATACACAATCAATTAATTACAGCTTTGGAAAGTGTGCCAACTACAGTTTTGGATTTCATCTTATAATACCTCCCTTTTTTAAGTTTTCTCTCTTTTTGCATTGGAAACTGTAACTTGTTATCTCAAATATTTCCTTGGCCTGCTTGCAACACATGTGAGGTGCAACCTGAACCAGAAGCTGCAATGTATCAAGATCTGGAATTGGGGTCAATGGTCACATTCTCTTGTAGAAGGATCTAAATGAGAAGGCATCAGACTCGCTGCAGGAAACTAACAATAGACTACATAAAACCTTGAAGAGGTATCTACAAATTTCCACATATATAGCAAGTTTTCGGAAGTCTGTTTAGCTTTTTTAAGGTAATTGTACACCATCCCTCAGGCAAATTCTCTTAGTGATCTAGCTCTTTCAGACTTCACTTCTCCCTCTAATGATTTTTGTTCTTCAGTTTTGCTATATAAAACTGATCTCGGAAGTTTGCAAGAAAAACAAAAAATAAAACAACAATATGGGACAATGATCCACAACATAATAAAAGATACTATCACTTCTTCATCTGATAATTACCCAACTGTCACATGTTACATCATCAAAACGATGATTACCATAAGAACCATTTCAAGCATTCAGAATGTGTCTTTGTAAATTAACAGATGTCATCAACAACCACTAGCGTCTTTTTCTAGACATCATATGATAATAACTTCAAAAATTGTAAGGCCATTTGATGACATACCTCATAGGAGAAGTCAACATGTCCTGGGGTATCAATAAGATTCAGGCAATATGGTTCATTTTGATAAATAAAACGCATTCTCGCAGCCTAAAACAAAAAGATGTCAACATTATTACAATAGGAGTGCTTGCAGGACCCCCATTAAAACAATGAGAACAGATAACAGTTCCTAATTTAACATAATAAAGTTGAAGCAAATCCATAAATTAATTGATCACAAATGAAAATCCCGATAGGTGATAAGACACAAAGACAAAAGCGGTATCATGACAATGTGAAGAGAAAATCAAGTTAAGAATGTTATTCCCACTGCATAATGTTCAATAGGAGAGAATCATTGCTTTCAATAAGACATGTCGTGCTCCTCGATGAGCCAGATGTCATGGGAAACTTATTTATTACAAGCCAAAGCCCAGACCATCTCCAATGGTCTACACCAAATTTGGTGTAATTTAATTATTCCTCTCCAATGGTTACACCAAATTTGGTGTAGACCATCGGAGACCAATTTATACTAAATTTTACACCAAAATTTATTTTGAATTATTTTATACCAAATTTTATTTTACAAATTATATTATTATAGTCGTTAATTATGTTTGATTAAGTAAAATATTGCATTTATTAATAAATTGAAAAGGACAATAATACCAGTCTTCCAAACGCAAAGTGGTAATCTTGCATCATCACAATCAGCTCCCTCTTCAGCATCTCCGGGGTTGTCTTCATTTGGTCTTAATATAAATGAAGAAAGTGGAGGTGGTACTTCAAGCGAACGGCCCATTGGAGTGAAAAAAGCAAAGTTAAAAGGGTAAAATGATGAAGAAAGTCAAAAAATTATTGAAACTACCAAAGATGAAAATAGACAACTCGCTGAAATTCTGAAAAAGGGAAGTGAACAACAATTTTTTGAAATTCAAATGCTAAGAGCTCAAAACGAGTCGAAAAAATTGGCCTTGACAGAATATTGAGAAGAAAATAAAATTTTACGATTTGAATTCCATATCTGATCCAACTCTGCGTGATTTTTTCCGAAATGAACAAACAAGAACTTTGCAAAAAAGATGTCAACAACAAGGAGAAGGATCTCATAATACCTCTGGTTCTTTTGGTGAATATTTTGACAATGTTGGTGGAACTGGAAAAGACCTTCCACATTACTGAATTTGGTTAATGTTTTAGTTAAACATCGTATTGTACTTTAATTTATGTCTTTAATATATGTATGTTATTCTAGTGCTAATTCATTAATTATCAAATTTATAACTTTTGAATTTTTAATGAATGATTTTAATTTATTGTTTAAATAATTATTATTCATTAATTGATGAGAATTTAAAAATAAATATTAAATAAAAATAATCCTTATATTAAAATAATTATGAATCAATTAAAATCTATTAAAACTAAAATATTAAATAGGATATAAATGGAAGAAACAATTTTTATAATGTATCAACAAGAGAAAAATGGGGATAAATGAAAAACTCTATATTTGGTGTAAATGAATAATGTTACACAAAATTTGGTGTAACATTATTCATTATCCTAAAAATTACACCATATTTGGGGTATCAGGGCATCTCAAATGGCATGTTATACAGGGTAAAAGTTGCTCCAATGATACATCAAATATAGTGCAATTCTTAATATAATGAATAGTGTTAGTGTAACACTATTCATTTATACCAAATATAAAGTTTTTCATTTAATCCTATTTTGCGCTTGTTCACACTATATAAAAAAAATTGTTTCTTCCATCTATGTCCTTATTTAATATTTTAGTATTAATAGATTTTAATTGATTCATAATTATTTAAAATATTTTGTTTATTTTCATTTAATATTTATTTTTAGATTCTAATCAATTCATAAGTAATAATTATTTAAATTAAAATTGCTCAATGTAGTTTTTACAATTGCAGTATTATGTTTAATGTATTTTTCAATTTATTAATAAATACAATACTTTACTTCATTAAATATAATAAACGACTTTTGAAATAATAAAATAATTCAAAATAAAATTTGGTATAAAATAATTCAAAATAAAATTTGGTGTAAATTTTGGTATAAATTGGTCTCCAATGGTCTACACCAAATTTGGTGTAACCATTGGAGATGACAAATCAAATTACACCAAATTTGGTGTAGACCATTGGAGGGTGATTTACAATTACACCAAATATACCTAACCATTGGAGATGCCCTTTAGAACTATGATGTGTCAGAAGATATATTCACCTAGGGTTAAGCCTTCATTTAGCAAACTTATAAGTTATAAATGGTTTATAAGTAGGAATAGTAGTGGATCCCACGAAATGTGTGGACAATGTGTATAGTAGTTATAAATGTGTACTTGAAATTAATGTTTAACTTTAATTGAATTTACAAATTGTATCCAAACGGTGGCAAAAAAAACTATGCTCTAGTCCATAAAACTGTTATTGTCCAACTATTGTACTAATAAGTTAACCCATTAACTCTTAATTACTCGAATAAATCTAAAATACTCTCTGGTCAGTGCCAAACTATTTTGTACAAGAGTTTGCGCGTCATTTCCATGGTACGAGTCCAGGCTGCAGGTACTTCAACGGTTATAGCACAACCTAAGTGAGCAACGGCAGGGCACAACCTAAGACCTAAGCAAGCAACCGCAGATTTTATCCTTGTACAGGTCTGGAGAGACTCACTTGCTTATAGTTTAGGGGATTCATCCATCTTTTATTTCATAGTTCTATGCCATCGAACATTCGCTCACTAAAAAAGTTGTAATCCACAATAATATGCAGCAAAAAAAAGAAGAAGAAGAAGAAGAAGCTATCAAGCTTCATTAGTTTTGACGTGGTCACTAAAATAGATGACCTGTAATTTGATAGTGATGCCTCTTTCTCTCTCCAAGTCCATATTATCAAGAAACTGCTCCTTCATTTCACGGCTCTCCACTGTACCCGTTATCTGCAACAATTTGTCCGCCAAAGTCGATTTTCCATGATCAATATGAGCTATAATACTGAAATTCCTTATATTCGTCGTTGGCACCTACAATATCAACACACGTATTCACTAATTAATAAATCTATCCGCAAATTAAACATCGGTAAATAGCAGTAACCGCCTAACCTTGGAGAGGCGGGCCTTGCCAGCGCGGGCGGCGAATTCGAGGTCGGAAGCGGAAGGGATGCGTTTGGGCTGAAGGTCAGTGCCAGTAGCCAGGCAATAAATGCCCAATTTACGCCGTCTTCTTGTACGAAAACTGAATAATTTAGTAGATGAGTCATTTTTGCAGTAGAATTGAATACCACTTCTATTCAAACTTAAAGAGCGGTTAAAGTTGAAGGTATTGATATGGGAATGGCGGGTTGGAAGTTTGGAGGAAAATGTGAGACCGGAGCGGCAAAAGTCTGCTGCCGTCGCCATTTTTGTGCTCAGTCGAGCAACGCAGTAGTGTTATTGTATGTAAAATATGGCTATCTAGCGCCTTGCTTTGATTTGAGCCACAAGAAAATATAACGAATTAAACTTGTTTGCAATCAGGTCACTGAACTTTGATTCGAAGTAATTAAATTATTGTATTTTAATTTACGAACAATCAGGTCACTCCGTTATGCTTCCATCCAATTACGTAATAAACTTGATGACGTGGCCGTTAAAATTAACGGAATCTTCGAACGTTTTTGTTAACTCACGAAGTAAATTTCATCCTCGGTCACTCAACTTTAGCCTTACTTGCAATCAGGATACTAAATTTTTAATTTGGAACAATTACACAAATTTTAAGGTTCTATTAAAGCGTTCTTAAAATTTTTATTTTATTTTAATTATTTATAATAAATAAAATAATGCATACCTAACCATTCATAAATACAATTAATGTTTGACAAAAAAATATTAATTTTTCAAAATTAATTATTATGTAGGCGAAATTCACTGGCTAACTTGATTGTAATTAATTTTTATTATGTCCACTTGTAGTCCCGATTTGATGGGGGTTAAAATTATAGTTTTAGTATATTTTGATAAAAAAATAATAAAATGTGTGGTTGAAAATTTTAGAATTTCATTAAATATCTGGTTAAAATTAATTATTGATTTTAACTTAAATTAAAATTACTTAGATTAAAATTTAAGTTTAAATTCCTACTAAACGTGGCCTAATATCAATCTAAAATGAGAAGAACAAAAAAAATGTGTATAATATTTGTACGAGTTTAAATACTGCAACAAGTTTCTAATATGTGGGTTTTCTCGTCAATATAGGGTATCAAATTCAAATCTATAGTCCTATTGCTTCTCCGAATTTGGTGATTTAGCCCCTATTTGGTAGAAATTAAAATTTAGATTTTAATTTAAGTCAAAGTCAACAATAAATTTTAACCATATATTTTATGAGTCTCACAACTTTTCAACCACACATTTCATTGACTTTTATCAAAATTTACTAAAATTTTAATTTTAATCTCCACCAAACATGAGCTTAATTTATGAGCCAATATCATTAATGAGTTATGGAATCAACATATATTTCGATATCCTCGCTACGTTTAATATGAATTGGTACATTATATACAAAATTAATATCGTTAACTTTTTATTTCTGATTCTATTTTCCATAGTGACAACTTATTAAAATATCTCAATTTTCAATATATCAGGTATTTGAACCTCTTCTCGGATTTTGTAAATTGTTATGTCTAAATATTCATCAAGAACACATGTCTCTTTAATGACACCATCTTTGATAATTGCTCCATTTTAGTTCGGATATTTTTATATTAGAGTCAAATATATTCACGCTTCATGCGTGTCATATATATATCAAATATAACATTAACTAATTATCTGTCAGGACGTTAATTCGAGTTGGAGCATTTGAAACTAGTGCATGAATGAGATCTGTAAATGCATCTAAGCGAATCATTATTTGAACCTCTGGTTTGAATTATCTTTTACGAGAATTTAGATAATGATGCGTTTGCACTTTTTTAATTCCTCCCATAATGCTGAGAGAATTGTTTAGTCAGTTGACAACCAACAAACCGTTTTATAAAATATCATTTATTAGAGCTTGAAATATTATATAAGGATTCAAATTGCACATTTATTTTTTAGCATTATTTACTTTTCATCTCAGTGCATTGTTGTGGATCAATTTTACATATATTGTACTATCGAAATAATTAAATGAAAAAATTAGGCTATAACCATAACCCAACTTATAATGGGGAAACAGTGATATTGACATCATACGTAATAACATTCCTTAAACAGAAATGAGAATTATTTTATTCTTAATTAAATTAATGATAATTAGCACATAACGTCCTTACATTTTACTATTATTGCGAAAAACGCTCACACATTTCATTTTTTGTTTCACCCTTTTTTCCTCATTTCATTGCGCAAAATGTCATTTCATCTATTTTCTCAATCAAAAATTGAAAAATGAAAAAAAAAAATATATATATATATATAGAAGAGAAGAGAAGAGAAAGCTACTGTTCTATTAAACAAGTGGATTGATCACTTCCACGTTATACGAAGTTGACATGAATTTACTAATTAAAATTTTCAACATCCAGGAGTATTGAGAGATAAGTGTCCAACCTGTGTCTAGACTCTAGCCTCAAATTACGAATTAGGTTGAGTGGGGGCAGTGGTCGGGTTCGAGAGGCGTCGAGAATTAAAATATTCTTATTTACTATTCATTTAATTAATTATTTATTTGAAAAATATAAAAATAAAATGAAATCGAACTATTTGGGACGGGTTAGGAGAGTTTGGGATAGAGCAATGGAGGATGGGGCAAGATTGAGGATTTTAATTTGCCGTTCCTATTACGAATTGAGTTCGGAAATAAATTCTTTTGAAGCATCATCTAAGCACTAAAATTAAATTTATTTTAGTCAGACGTAACTAAAATTTTTAAAAAAAAATCTCCAAAATTAAGAAATAATTGATTTTCTTTTTGTTGTGCTGACTCGAAGTCTTACTAAAAAATAAAACAAAATGTTTGAATTAATATGTCAATTTAAATTAACTAAAAGAATTCCAAACCAATGAGGCTCTCACAAATTGAATGCGAAAGTTAAAATATGCAAAATTGTGACGCTAAAGTTTTCGGCTTATATTATTTTTTTATTTTTTTTCGGATTGATTAGTTTACCTAAAGTTGGGAAAGTGGGATGTGACAGAGAAATTATGCAACAAGTTTGAGCAATTTCTTTTTTTGACATTGATTGTTTAAAAATCTACTAGTTGTAGACATGGAACAAGTCACCTATTCATAATTAAAACGTAACTTTAAAGAATCACATATAATTGTTCAATATAAATGTTCAAATAGATTGTCATGATATTTTCAAGTAGACCAATCTTTAAATGATTATAGCATGTTAGGTTAGGTTTGAAAGTCGTTTTTTCAGTTAAGAATTTCCTTCTAAAATAGTTAGTTTTATTATTAGTAAAAAGCTTTAAAAATTAGGGGTTATTCTCTTCGTATTTCAGTTTTTAGTTTTTAGTTTTGAATTCATTTTAGGTTTTGTGTTATGAGTGTTCATTTTGAGATTACTGAAAACGCATTTTTTTGTCATTTTGAAAAATTGTTTTCAAAAAAAAAAAAAAGTATGAAGTTTTGACTTGGTTTTAACTGAAAATAGTCAAAACGACTTTTTTGACGTTTTCCGTTTTCTTTGTAAATTTTAAACTCTTTTTTGCAAATTCGTTTATGAAAACAGATAAGTAAACGTGTTTTCAAAAACTGAAAATGATCAGAAAAAAGAAAAAAAAAAAAAAAAGCAACACCAGTGGAGGTATAACAGGGAACTCAGAGGTTAGGGAGAGAATGGTAGGAGGATGAGACGAGGAAATAATTAGGAATTAAGCGAGGAGAAAGCTGGTGAGGGTGAAAGAAAAGAGATGAGAGAATCGTGAAGTAAAGGTTGGGATCTCGGATTGTAATTTTCTTGTAAGATTATTACGAGGAAAACAACAAGTGGCAAAAAGATCAATGGTGTAGATGTCTCAAATCTAAGGTCAATGATGTGAACTTTCAAGTTTATCAAAAGAAGATTGACATCAATATGGCCCCTAATTTGGGTTTGAACAATGCTACGTTCAAAGAAGAATATTTCACAGAAGTTGGCCAGATTACACACAGATAGGTGGGTCCCAATTTTTTGACAATATTTAATTCATGTAGGGCCCACCACACATGTGAGTATCTGTATACATTCTGTGAAAGATTTTTCTGTACGAATGGATTTTTCCTTTGGGTTTCACTCCTTAAAAAAAAAAAAAAAAAAAAGGATAAATGTGTGTTGAAAAAAGTGGATAGTATTTGTCGATCCTATAAAATATGTAATTAAATTTAATGTTTGACTTTAGAAAACAACTATTTACCAAAATGGAATGAAACACAAATAGAGGTATAGTGTCGAATCTATCACACTTTAATATCCAAATTAGTTGGAATCTATCACACTTTAATATCCAAATTAGTTGTGCACGATATTTTTCACTTCTAATATGTGATATTGACATTCACGTTTGTTGCGATTATTTTTAAACTTTTTCTTTAAGTTAAATATATAACTTGTACATTAAGAGTTGCGTTCACAATCAAATCAAATCAACCAACGAATGTATCATTCATCAATGACCATCAGGTGGGTCATACCACCCTCTTTGACGACAATCTAAAATTTTTGAACGAATTCATTTTGAAATTACAATTTAACCATATGATATTTTAAAAAATTCAGATTTTTATTAGACAAAGTGATGTCCCTTTTTCTAGGTAAGTAATGACAACACACCAATAGTATGGTCATAAGAACTAAGCTTGTACATCATTTGATTTAGACGTGGTTGTCACATATATATTGTCCCTTTTCCCTTTTGGAAAAACCTAAGGGGCCTGTTTTTCTCCCGGTCATTGAGCCGGGAGAAATAGCACAGACCTTCCCCTTTTCTAGTAAATTTTAACGACTCTCTAATTTACTTTGTCTGAGGCAATCTTTTTAAAATGATTTGGTTTATAATATTAGATTTTATGAACAATGTGTTGAAAATCTTAAAATTATAAATCATATTGATTTTGATAGCTATGGCTGATGAGATGTGCTATGTATACATAATGGACACCATTATGGTATCCATAATGTACACATAGAATTTTCCATGGCTGATAAGGGATTTCGATAGACATGGAAATTAAGTTGATTAGTTGTTCAAAAAGAGAGGAAGTTAAGTGAACCAAATAGTTAATATATCTTTTTTCTTAGACAAAGTGATCAGCTTGAAGTATACATCTCAATTTCTTTATAAGTCTAACATGGGTCCAAAAGCGAACATTTTTATCCAGAATCACATGAATCGAATTAAAACAAACGGGACTAGGACCAAATAAGCTCCCATTACTTGGATCAATCTTTACAAAACTCTAAAAAGATTAAACTATTACAGTATAAACTTTTGGATCCCTTGAATAATATCCATGACAAAAGTATAATTCCAATTAAAACATTAGTTTTTCAACAGCTCTCGCTAAAACAACTTACACTAGCTAGGCAAACTCCCACTCTGGTTTGCAAAAAATTCATAATATAATACCGTCGAAATACCAGTTAGAGAAAGCACGAAAAGTTGGTGGCAGTTTCAAAATAAAAACCCTCGCATTTTGCTTCTTTTTGTTTCAATGTTTAAGTTTCCCATACCTATCTAACAATTAATTTGTATTTTTAAACATAAAAATGCCATTTGGGATTTGGCTATAATTAAAGCACATAAATTCAAAGAAAATTTCCTAGTTATGATAGTTGGAAAAAAGAATCCTATTTACAACAAACATTAACTTAGCCCCTGTCTAGTCTAACCACATTTTTCAAATTTTTTTTTTTTTGGGAATTCATTTGTTTCCATTTTGACACTTCAAAATGGTCAACCTAACATTGATTATCACACTAATGAAAGTTAGCCCCACCCACACTCGTTAATCAACTATTCAACTCACAAAAGTTAAATTAATGGGGTCTTTACAACCACCCTCATCCACCATGTAACTTCAGAGATAAAAGGTCATTTCTGTAAATTCACTTACAATTTGAGCCTCGTTAAAAAATGGTTATATCGCCACGATAATTTTTATTTAATAACATCACATTTTAATTGTATTTAAATTTTTCAATTGTAATTATTTCTCTAATTTTTTTCGTTGAATTCTTATTTTCAACTTTTCATTAATTAGTATATCTCGTTCTTGAGGATGATTTATATCAAAATATTTTATTTTCATTCTTTGAAATGAGGAAAATATTTTATCATATGATGATTTATTTAAAAATATGATGAAAAATAAATTATTTTACGTCATTTTAACAGACTTTTGAACATATGACTATTATTTAACACAAAATATATTAACTAATTAAAAGTTTGAGAATCAGAATGACTTAAAAAATCGTTAGAAATATAAGTGTTATAATGTACAAAGACTAAAAACCTTCGAGTACAATTAAAATGTGATATAAGAAATAAAAATTGTAGTGTGAATATAATTATCCTCATTAAATTTATTTATTTATTTTTTTCAATTTTTTTTAATGATACATTCTTTCAATAAAATAATTTTGTATATAAATCTAAATCTTTTTCCCTACATTCAAATCATACCTTCTAAAAAAAATCACTATAAACTCATTTTTGACAAAAAGAACAGAAAAAAAAAAAAAGTCTCACACAAAG
The DNA here is from genome assembly GCA_903798345.1 of Fraxinus anomala. NCBI lineage: Eukaryota > Viridiplantae > Streptophyta > Magnoliopsida > Lamiales > Oleaceae > Fraxinus > Fraxinus anomala. The sequence goes on along the minus strand of CAIGRN010003760.1, from coordinate 22,614 downwards.
CTTAATGGTGATTGAGCTAGGGGCGAAACAGTAGTTTCAATAGGGGGTCATTAACGTCCATGAAGTGTGGTCAAATGTCAATGGTCATCGAATTAATGATTCGGATTGAACCTCCCGAAATGGCAGAGCTTTCGGGACCTGTTCTTGCAAAACGACGACGCATCAGAGAGATATGGCTTCGCCGGGATCCTACTGTCGCCGGTAACCACCGTCTCCTGCGGAAACCTCTTCTGATGCAAGTGCAAATTTGGGCTTGCACGGACTAAAGGACTCAAGCAAAATGCAAGACCAGATATATTCCTACAGTGCCCTGGAAACCCTCCGCGGCGTCGCGTCGCCGGCGTCCTACGTGGCGTCTGCTTCCAACCTTGGGAAGACTCCGAAGAGTATCCACTCAGTCCACCGTGAAAATGCGACTCGTCCTCGTCGGAATACCTAGCCGGAGACATTCCACGGTCGTGATTGCGGCAGTTCCTCTGGTGGCCTCCGATTGCGTTCTTATCAAGGGAACTTTGCTTTTTCCGCCGGGCAGGAAGAATTGTAGGAAACCACGAAGGAGAAGATGCTGCACCCACAACACTAGGATCCGAAATCGGACCAGAATCCGAATCCAATTTCTCCGTTTTGGATCTAAAAAGACCCGAAAAAAGCAGAGAAAATCTTCCACCACTACTCTTCTTCTTGACTTCAACTGCTACAGAGCTGGCAGGAGCCACCTGGGGACTGCTATAACGCAGGTGACACGTGGCAGCTTCGTCGGGTTTCCGGCAAGATACATAAGGCGATACAGACCGGGGAAAGGCAAGAGGGGCCGGTTGGGTATCTAAATTTCGGCGACCTTCTTGTGCCTCTTTCTCGGCCTGGGCAGCGATAACTGTAAATAGACGTTCTTGTAAACAGGAGGCGCAAACACCGACGGCGCTACTGAGGTCGACGGGATGTTTCTTACACTTCATTTACAGGTCTAACTATTCTGTATCTATTTGTGTATGTATTAGAATTGTGTGGGTTTGTTAATGAGCAGAGCGGCTGAGGCCGGTTTGAGGGAAGTGTGTGTCGCTCTTTGGATGATTTGATGTATATTACAAAGGTGAGAGTTTGTCTGTTTCTTCTTCAATTTTTGGTGGAGAGAGAATTAGAACTTACTTGGTGGAGAGAGATAGCATATTTGTTGGAGTTGGGGCTAATGGGCAACTCATGTACTTATGGGAAATCTCATCGTAGAAAAACAAAGTGGGGAAAGACCGATGCATTTGGTCCGCCTAGAACAAGCCAACGAAGTGGCACGAAAAGTAAAGCCAAATGTCATTAAACTGACTAGGTCCCTTTTCCGATTGATAGACACGCATCGGCCAGTTTACAACTAGTGCATTTTGGATTCCATGATAGGGAATTCCGATATTATTGTGCTTGTTTGGGATTCATTACAACGTTCTTATCGTTTAAACGATAATTTTAATCGCACGTTAATAATTAATATTTTTTTTGTTATGGATACATTATGTCCTTGTTTGAGTCTTATTTTTTCATTAAAATGTATTTTTGAACGACGATTTGATCACATTTCAATCACATATTTTTCAATAAAATAATATTACACGTAAATTCAAAAATTCTCCTTATTTTTTAACCACATAATCTCCATCATAATACTATTATAAAATGCATTTTTTAAAGAAAAAAAAAAAACAAACAAAAGATGTGACTCAAACAAGCCCTTATGAATTTTCTGAAAACAAGCATAATTTTCAAATGTGAGATATTAGAGTTTTCCTATAATTATCTACTATCTAAAAATGAAATTATCTTCTATTGAATATGCATTTCTAAATTTATCTCTTTTGTTAATCTTAGAGTGAGGGAGGTATATGCATTGTTAGGCCTGGGCATGCTTCGATTCAGTTAGATTTGAAACCAAACTTTTGAAGAAAAAATGAGCTATGTTTAGTGGGAAAAAAAAATGAAAGGGGGTTAATTTCTTAACTGGGTCATCATGAAATATATTATTATTATTATTATTATTATTATTATTATTATTATTATTATTATTATTATTTAAATATCGATTCTCAATTATGGGTTAGTTTGGTTCTAGGTTCCAAAAACAAAATCATTTGAAAACATACTTGTGAACGAAATGAAGTGAACCGATCGATTTTATTAGATTCTAATAGTTTTAGTTCTTTTGCTTATCCATGCGTATTACCAATTGAGTGGGGAAATTCTGACCATTGCAAATGAAATGTCCTCAAATGTGTAAATTCATCGTATATTTATCGAATGTCAATTTCTACGTTCCATTTTCCAAAAGAAATTTTCACCCACATGCTAGAAGGGATACAAAAATTAGGTTTATGTAATTATTTAATTCGTGTGTATTTCAATCAAAATCTATTTCAGCATTTAAAATAAATAAATGGAAAGCGTGTGTTGCATAGTAGTTTTGAATTTGTGATTAAAATTTAATTATTAATGAAAAGTATAAATAACCTATAAAGTTTTCCAAACATAGGCAAAATATGCATTCCTCTGGCATTACAATTCACAGAACGTTTTGTCCACTTTTTCACGAGGAAATTGCATTATATGTCACATTTTAGGTGTTTACATTTTGAAAATGGCCATTTTTTCAAAAAAATTTGCACAAATAGTCATTTTTATAAATTTTAGAGCAAAGTAATCTTACAAATTTTTTAAAATTACATTTTTGCAACGCGCTTTCTTCCCATTCTGTCAGCCACGACATCGACCCATCTCACCGCGACACTATTAGTCTATTAGCATCTTCTTTCCACTTCAACCACCACCCTCCCATCCCCACCTCCATTCGAGTACATAAAGCTACTATAAAGTTTACGAATGAGAAATTTTCCGAGCTGCTTCAATAACAGTGACATTTACAAAGAAATTAAACACAGGAATACAATAAATAATAGAGGAAATTGCGTCCAGTGTTTTGAAATTCATACACACGCCTGATTGTTCATTTTTCCAATCGGTAACCTTGTAGTTCTCACTTTTTTCCTTTTTCTTTATTTGAGAAAACTTGGCCCAAATCAATGCACCAAAACGGGGTTTTCAGCTGGACAGGCCCAAGTGATTCAATCAAATTGACCCGAGATTGGTCCAAATGGTCTTGTTAGTTTTCAAACCCCCCTCAATTTTCGATATCAAATACCTATTATTGACTCATAAACAATTAGCCCTTGTCTGATGAAACTTTTTTGAGAAGTGATTGCTCGGGATAACTTATGGTTAAAAAGTAGAAAAAAATTTAGATTTTTTTTAATTTTTTTTTTCAGAATATATAGTTGAAAATGAGTTTAGGAAAAATCACATTTCAAAAAAATTATATCAAACAACGGCTTAATTTATAACAAAACATTGAAATAAAAGGGTTAGATTTTGACATTGAAACTATTCCTCGAGTTATCATCAAGAAGGTAAAATATTTTCTCACGCTTCTATTTGTATTTCCTAAAAAGTTACTAATAATTTATTTATTTTTATCTATGAAGGTTAAACATTTAATTTTTATAATACGTTCACAATCATTATTCGTTTATTATCTACAAATTTCAGATTCTCTTATCATTTTAGACTAACAATGGCATTAATTGGACGGAAATGCTATTGATTCAATTATAGTTAGATTTTAATTGATATAAGGTTTTAAAAATTGAATACCAATCCATTGTGTTACCACTCTCAATTCTAGCTAAATAATCAAAATTTAATAATATTCAAACATTATTTCTTGTAACCTCTCGACTAAATTAACTTTAATGATTTATATGGATTTAACACGTGATATTATTGATGAAAACAAGTCAAAACGAAATGTTCTTCTCCAATGTTCCGACGACTTGTAAGGATGGAAAATTCTCCCAATTCTCTCCATTGCAAGAGTTCGTATATTTCGAAGAAAGAAAAAATTGCAATTATTAGAGCTAAGAAAGTAGGGAACGAGTCTAGGAAAGAATATGTTCAACAAAAAAGCCAAATTAGGAATACGATAAGTGACCACGAGAATTTTGTATGATATAGTGATTTTCTTTCATCGTATCCTAGTAACCGGAGTTAAAACTATTAACCGGAGTTATTATGTCATTTTTATTATGCGATGTTTTCCTCTTAGTTAATGATTTTACCGTTTTAGTTAATTTAAATAATCGACTCCATTATCATGTTAAACACAAAATATAAAAGTCAAAACTAGAAATTTTACACAACGAGGTGTATAATTTTTTCTTAAACTTTACCGAAAATCGAATTACATCGCTAAAATTTCATCAACTTTTCAATAAGGAACTTTAATTTTATTTATACCTTTCATGAAATTCATTCAAATTAAAACAGACCAATCATTAGAGAAAGTCCAAAAAAATACTACAATCGTTTTGTCACCCTGTTTGGTGGCGTTCTCGTAAATTTCCGCTGCCACACCCACACCCACACCCACACCCACACCCTGTTTATGATCCGAAAATTACTTAAAACTGTCCCTTTGTCTCTAAACCGTTGACTGACTGCTACCGCAAAAAAAAAAAAAAATCCATATATGTACAACTTCACAAGCACAAAATACAACTACTAAAAGAACTGTTTACTTCTCCTTCGGTTCATTGTTCAAACTTTCCTTCTCCATACTTTGCCACTGGCAGCTCAAAGATAGTGTGTAGGGTTGAGGGTTCAATTATCACATTCGCCTTTCTCTCTCAGGAAGATGAGTCTATCATCAGTTCTACTGAAACGTTTTCAATTCCAGCGGAGAATTATTACCGCAGTAAATGTCTATGGTACGAGATCTTTTACCACGACGGAAGGCCACCGTCCGGCTATTGTCCACAAACGGAGTCTCGACATTCTCCACGATCCGTGGTTTAACAAGGTAATTGAGTTTTGCTTGACTTTCAGTTGAATTGGAATTTCGCCGTGATCTTGAGATCTAGATTTTTTTATAGCTAAGAACTTTTGTTTTAACAAGAATAGGTGATCGTTGAGCTTCGAAAGTTAATTTTCTATATGTTATGTTTCATAAAATAGGGAACTGCATTTTCCATGACGGAACGTGATCGTCTGGACCTTCGTGGGTTACTACCACCAAATGTTATGAGTTCTGACCAGCAAATTGAACGGTTCAGTAAGTTTTCAAGCACCACACTTTATGATTCTGTCGTGTTAACTCGAAAATGACATAGAATTGTAGTCTAGCTGTTGAGATTAGATAATTCTGTGGTTGTATTGATTGCAATTTGCCTGTACATGGTCGTTAATGAATCTTAATTAACATTCTAGTGAAGTTTCTGAGAATCAATGTTTAGTGAATTGTTGGATAACTTATAAGTAGGGCATATGAGATTTTTTTGCTTTTCAATAAACTATTCTAGATGATAAGTTCCTTTTCGGTACTATCTGCCTTATTTAATAATCATCCTTCTGAGCTCGAATGACTTGGTTTGACTTTCATGGTCAACTAGGTGGTCTTTAACAGCATATTTTACACTGATCTATTTACATTTTTAGTAAAAAATTCTATATAATACTTGATGTGTATTTTATTCCAATTTATGTCTTTTCTCAAATATTACATTATTGATATAACAACGAACACTCAATTTGCGATGGAAGAAAATACTTCTCGAGCTGTATATTTTACTTATTGGAGCTCGAGAAACAAAGATTGCTGAATCACACAGCTAAGTTGCAATCACTTATAGTACTATCATTCTTATCGGGTCTTTCTTTAACAATAGTGGCTGACTTGAAGAGGCTTCAACTAAGTGCTAGAGATGGGCCTTCTGATCCAAATAATTTGGCTAAATGGCGCATTCTCAACCGATTACATGATAGAAATGAGACAATGTATTATAAGGTCAGTGATTGACTTTCTCTCTTTGTTTTTTTCCTGCCTTTTGATTTTCTTTTGTCTCTATCATTCTCTGTAAAACAGCCAGAATATGAAACAACAAAAATGCAACAAAACTGGTTTAGTTCCCAATAAATTTATGAGTCCGTTTCACCATTTCGTTCTGCTCATTGCTAAATCTTCTAGAAGATGCAACGCAATCTCAACATGTCATGTTAGTTTCGATATACACCTCCTTCTAACATGTTCTCTTGACATCACATAACCCGTATGAGAGATTCCTCTTTAGGTCTACACTAAACATTTCCCAACAACTTCAGTTGCCATTGTCTTAATTTATGCTCAATTGGTGCCACCTACACTCGAGTATCAAGCTGTCGTGATTTCTAAAAGTTATAAGATGCGTTTATTTCTTTTTGAAGCATGTATGCTAACACCAAATCATAAGTAAAACCTAAGTCAGAAATAGTAATACCTTCTGTGTTACGATCTCCAAATCCAAGATTTCCAAGTACTTTTTTAGATCCAAGTTACATTTCCGCCACATGTCTATTCATATCACCCCAACAAAATCTTATTTTGAAAAATGAGTATATGTCAATATATTGGCTTTCTTCCTAAAAAGAAATGGATGGACTAGTCAATACAGATTGTTTTGCAGAAGGTGTTTGAGTCTTTCACTGTTCACCACCTCTGTGGGTATTAACTGCCCATGGATGAGATTGCAAAGGTGGTTAAAAGCACATGGATGAGATTGCAAACCCAAAACAACCTCTAATTACTTTGTTGGAATAGGATTGTCGAAGAACCTTGCATGACTTTTCAGAGTAAATATAATTAACTAATGAATGGATGGCACTGGAGTTGATTATGTACTGAATCATTACTTTTTTTTTTATAAATTTGACGTTAACAGGTTCTAATTGACAATATCGAGGAATATGCCCCAGTAGTCTATACTCCTACAGTTGGTCTTGTTTGCCAAAACTATAGTGGCTTGTTTAGGCGGCCAAGGGGGATGTATTTTAGTGCTGAAGATCGTGGAGAAATGATGTCAATGGTTTATAATTGGCCAGCCGATCAGGTTTGTAGTACTTGTAAAGGTCCTTACTTTTGCGGGTTCTTCTGAGTTCAATTGTTACATTCATCTATTTTTGGCGTTGGCTTATTAGCTATTGAGTTGAGTTGTTACATTCATCTGTTTTTTATGCTGGCTTATTAGCTATTGATTTTACTTTGTCATGCTAGAAAGGAAATGTTTTCTTAAATAATTGGATATAGTTAGGAATACGAATAATTTCCTTCCTTCGCTAGTTGATGTTGAAATAGATATGATGTAATTATTTTTATATATTTAGGTACTACTGAGTTTTTAAACTGTCGGATCGAGCAGAATGGCATTTGTTTCAATGCTTATTTGCTCTGTTGCAGGGACACTTCAATTAGGGTAACGTGTCCGTATCCAACACTTCTCGAATACTTTATTATGATCATTTTTCTTTTTATTAGAAATATTATATATTTTTAACTCAAAGTGATTAGTAAACAATAAATATGTACTCATATTTAAAAGATTTCAGCAAGAATTATTAATAACATGCATAAAACTAAATTTATACTATATAAATGAAGAATTTTAAAGAATTTAATCAATATATCAGCGACGTATCGTGTTAATATTTTTTTGAAAAATCAATGTATTAGGCTACTGGCCTTTCATTTGACATCTGATTTATTTTTGTGCTTGGGGAATAAGCTTTGATAATTAAAACATGCAGCAAACTTTCAGGAAGAATCTATTTCAAGATTTAAAGAAGAAAGTAAAGTGGTAATATGTGGTCGAGCCTTCACTTAGTCTAATTTTTGTTTTGCTGTGGTCTGGTTGACTGACTGTATATTGTTTTAGTTTCTTATCTTCAACTTCTTCATTTTAAAAATTTCCCTCTTCAATTGTTTCTTATTTCATTTACTTTTTTCATATAGGTTGATATGATTGTTGTAACGGATGGAAGCAGAATACTGGGTCTTGGAGATCTTGGAATTCAGGGAATTGGAATTGCAATTGGGAAGTTGGATCTATATGTTGCTGCTGCAGGGATAAACCCTCAGAGAGTACTCTCTCTTTCTGTTTATCTCATATAAATTGCATGCTTGTATCATATACATGTCTGTGGGGGGATATTTAAGATGGAATCCCAACTTGCTGATAGTTTGTCAACATTCTATCAATCGACTCTGGTACTATTCAAAGAGAAAAAGAATCACGACCAGCGATAATAAGACCATGATGTCTTTCATATATTGTTTGAGAAACCAATCCTTTTGAAATATTTAATATGACTCCAACTTGTAGTTTCTTTGAACTTTGAAATTTTCAAGAAGCAAATTAATTGAAAGATGGCAGCGGGATTTAGTCCAAAAATACTTGTCTGATCTTCTATCGAAAGGGTTCAAATAATAGGTAATTTGATATTCAGTTTCTCTATTAATTGATTTTCTGATATTCTTTTATGTTTCCAATGCTGCGAATCAGGAAACAGCTACACAGAAATCAAGACAATTGCCTATTATTATTTTTGTGTACAACATATGGCTCATTGCTTATATGATTTTCAGTGTTATTAACATTCTCTTACTGTATAATTGTAAGACACTGCATTTTTATTGTGTAACTTTTGCTTTGGAATGTCCCCATAATGTGAAGGAAAAGTTGTCATACAGGAAAAGAATTACTGGAATTGGATGCCTATATTCATTAATTAATTTGATCTTCATCTTACTCTGGATATACTTTGGTCCTGTTTCTCTCTACTTCTGCTATGTAATGTCCTTTCTCTTGCTTTAATAGGTACTCCCTGTCATGATTGACGTTGGAACCAACAATGAGAAGATTCTGAAAGACCCATTGTGTAAGTATCTTGTGTTCAACCAATCAAGTATATCAGAGAATTGCCATTTTAACAATTACTTATCAATGAAATGGTTCTTTTAGTCATTTTCCCAGGTTACTTGCTTTGGTTGTTGATGGGTCTCGTTTACCGATGTTCCTTTTCAACTATATATCAACCTATTACTATTTGCGTGCAGATTTGGGATTACAAGAGCACCGCCTTGATGGAGAGGAGTATCTTGCAGTAATTGATGAATTCATGGAAGCAGTATTTACTCGCTGGCCAAATGTGATTGTCCAGGTGTCTCTTTCATCCGTCTTTCATATTGATTATGACTTTCCTATTGTTGTGTCTTGTTGATTATTTTGGAAAATAGAAGTATTTATGTTCTATAGTTATGAGAAGATACTAATGCCCATTGCATTGTGTAGTTTGAAGATTTTCAAAGTAAGTGGGCCTTCAAGCTGTTGCAGCGTTATAGGAATGACTATCGAATGTTCAATGATGATGTTCAGGTGAACAACTTTATCAAAGCATATTTTATTAGTTTATACACAGTGTATCAGGTAAAAAAAAATCTTTTTTTTGTCACCTAAATGATAGTCTTCCGAATGTCGAGTGATGAAATTCATTCTGTCAATGTAATTTAAAGTGATGTACTTCTTTTCTTGTAATGTTGAGAGACAGCACTTTAATCTATCACATTTTCAAGATGCTCTGTCATGTCTGGGCCATAGAAGGGCTAAGCACTTGCAAGTAACATGACTCTTATAACTGGAGCTGTTAGGGAGGGGCATGTACAGTTCTTTACATTTTCAAAAGATATTAGAAGAAGCATTCACAGAAGAAGCATGGACTAGGACTTATTCACAAGTGCATACAACTTGACATCATCTCTCTCTCTCTCTCTCTGTAGACTATCATGCCTCTCCCTTACCCACACAGAAATATGCATGCACATGCTTATATGTATAATCAACGCATATTTAAATATGGGTGTGCAATGTAAAAGGCAAATAATCCGAGCACTAGACTAATGAAAATAGAATTAAACGTTACAATCAAGTTAACAAGAAAATGGACGTAAGACATTTCTAATATCTTACCATATTTATGTGTTTCTAAACGTGAAGCTCTGTGGATAGTTTTATACTAAAAACCCGAAGTATATTTGTATTTTCAAGGAAGTGAAGTTTCACTTGGATTCTCTTTTGTTTCAGTGGATAAAATAAACTAATGATTAGATGAAAAGAAAATCAATCAAAAACCCTCTAGTGCAGCAAGATCACAAAAATACACCACAAATCCTATGCATATCGCTGAACAGATTTGAAAATGATATATAATGCCTTCATGAGAGAGTGCAAGCTCTTACCTTGCTTGTTTTCTGAATTACCCATCTGGAAAGTTCCTAAAGACCATGTGTTGAGCCTTAAATGTGAACTCCAGCGATTGCTATAAATTACCTTTTCTTTTCCTACAAAATTTTAGCACATCAGTTTGATGATTGGATGGGTTTGATTTACAGAAATTGTTGTGAGTTTTAATAAATTTCAAGTTATAAGCCATTCAATGTGAAATTGCTAGTTATGATGCATTCAATGTGCACTTTTGATTGGAAATCGTATTATGAACTTGGTTTAATGCAAATATCCTGTCCAGGGGACAGCTGGAGTTGCACTTGCTGGTCTTCTAGGAGCAGTCAGAGCTCAAGGGAGGCCAATGATCGACTTCCCCAAAATGAAGATTGTAGTTGCGGGGGCTGGAAGGTAAGATTTCTCTCTCTTTCTTGTCTGAGTGATTGGTTGGTGGTAGTTATACACCATTTAGTATTATTATCAAATTTTAACACGCAGTTGATTAGTAGAGTGATCAACTTGAATGTTACATGTTCTTTCTATCATCACAAATTGGAGAAGAATATTTCGGTTTCTGAATCAAATGGGACTGGTTGAAATGAATAATTATGCCTTGGAAAGTGAAAAGAAGCAATGTAATCTATATGATGCATCAAGACTGAAGCCATTATGCTAAATAGAGCAACAGAACTGCTTCCTTTAGGAGAATTTTAACAGTTGTAAATGAAAACAAAAAGGAGAAGATGTTAGTTACACAGTGTAAACAAGCTATTTGCACTGCAGGCCTATTAAAGTCAATGTTTTGTGACAGTAAGAAAGCAAAGAAGAAAAAAGGTTTAAAGAATGAAACAAACTCTGCTCCTGAAGTGGTACAATTATGAATTTATAACTTATGTTCTTTGTGGTGGGAGATCAAGCAATGACTTTTAAATCAGATACTAATTAGGATGGCTGGATTAATATTGGAGGAACTGCAATAATATTCCAAAATTTGTATAGCACAATTCCCTCGTAGTGGTGTTACTATCAAATTTATAACTTTGCCGGATGGCAGATATTTAACATCTGGTGGTATATGTTCTTTAATATCTTTGACTTTGAAGGCTTATTTTGATTTTCTGCAATTTTTATTTCATATTCCTGAAATCTTTGTTAGACATTACGACAGCAAGGCTTTCTCAATGAATATGCTCATAATTGTTCTATTCATTTTTAAGTGGAATTGTTCAATGTATTAAAGTTTTAGTTGGAGGCTTTATGTTATAGTCACTTTGGGAAGCTCAACTTATGTTACACGACTAGTGTTCTCACATGGCAGACATTTGGAATACTTCCTCGTTTTTGTTTATTTATCGAGGCTCTGCTCTTTAATCTTTTACACTGCAGTGCTGGAATAGGGGTTCTAAATGCTGCAAGAAAAACAATGGCTAGGATGTTAGGAGATACTGAAGTTGCTTTTGAAAGCGCGAAGAGGCAATTCTGGGTGGTTGATGCTAATGTGAGTAATTTTATATTAATATTTCTGGTGAGATACTTTGTATATTTTGATTCTATCTTGTCATGAAATTGACAATGTAATGGGAGATTCTAGCTGGTATCAATCACAGTTTGAGCCAGGATGAACTGCAATTTTAACTCCATCCAGCTAAATAATCAAATTGTTCCTTAGGATTTTAATAACTATTAATCGATTGCAAAAACTCACTTATCACTAGTTGAAAATTTTCAAGACACACATCGAGGTAGTGTTGCATTCACACATAGTGTATGAGTTCATTTGTCCCAGATTTACCCCTGAAAAAATATGTACCTTACTGTTGAGCCAACTAATATAGTGGGCATAAGGGGGAAAACCTGATGCAAAAGGAAAACCAAGTCCATACAATTTTTGAGCAAGATCTGCGAAGGAATACTTTAAACACAAATGTGTAGGCTTCCATAAAATTCTTTTGCATAAACTGCGCATCATATTTTTTATTATACATGAAGAACCCTGTTTATTGGATGATCAGTAGTGATCCGTAAAAAATAAAGTATTACCCTCCATTTTTAGCTTTTCTCAGGAATTACTTTTTTCTCCAAAGCATGTTTTGAGAATCCTATTAGGAATCGAATTTTCCTTGACTATAGATTAACCCAGTTTTTCAATTGAATGTCTAACAGATGGATATAATTCTTTTGAAAATGAGTAGTAGCTATAGTACCTTTCGTGTTACCTGCAGAATAACTTTTTATGTGATTCAGGGACTGTTGACGGAGGCACGCGAAAACATTGATCCTGATGCTCGTCCATTTGCTAGGAAGGTCAATGAAAGTGAACGGCAAGGACTGAGGGAAGGGTCTAAGCTTGTGGAAGTGGTCAGTAATACTTGTAACCTTATAAAGCCTATGGAAAATTGAATTTCTTAAACTACGGGATGTATGGAAGGGTATTTTATAACACACTGCAGAAGAATGTGTCACGTTGGGTGTATTTTCACTATAATTAGGCATAGGATTTCAGTAGTTGCAGTTCCCAATGTAGTTAACTAGAGCTATTATGCCTCCGTTATAGTTTATGCCTGATTATGAATTTATTTGTATCCTGTAAGTTGAAGGAGCTACACTTAATGAAAAAAACCATTGTGAATTTAATATCTTTTGCCATTTTGGCCATTATTTGGTGAACCTTACAGTAATTTAACCATTTACTGAATTCATGAGAATGGAGGCACAAAAATTAAATGCCTATTCATATAGAACATCAATCCAAATTCCAAGTTCTTCTAACCTACATAACTATGTAGAGTGATTGAAATCCACTTTCATTCCCTTCAACCCCTAAGTGTCATGAAAAGCTGATTTCCCAATAAAGTATTGTAATCTGGAGCTGTTGTTGGTCCATTTTTCCCGTTCTGAACAGATAAACTTTTAATTTCAGTGTGTATGAATAACAATTTTCTTTGACCATTGAAATTGCTTCATTTTTAGCTCCTCGTTTTGAGTGATAAATATTTTACAATTCTAATACACTAGAAGTTCCTTAAAGATCTTTTCTTATCTGTTTCTTTGGGTATGACCTGACATATTATTCATTCTTTATTACTTTTGGTGATTATTGTCATTATAGTATGTGTGATCACCAGTTTGGTTTATATCTAATCAGGTGCAGCAAGTAAAGCCCGATGTGCTTCTTGGTTTGTCAGCTGTTGGAGGCTTGTTCTCTAAAGAGGTAATAATTCATTTCATGTTTTCCTTTGGGTTGTAACAATTTTCCCCTTGAGCCCATTCCATCTCTTAAATGAAATCATAGAATGGCATATTTTTTTTCATTCCAAGTGATTTCTTTACTTCACAGAGTTGTTGGTTGTCAGTACCAGTAGTAGCATAGGAGTTGTAATTTTCAGTTGAACTGCTTTCCTATTTTCAGGTGTTAGAAGCTCTAAAAGGTTCAACTTCTACCAGACCAGCAATTTTTCCAATGTCAAACCCTACAAAAAATGGTAATTTGCATTTACTTTTTAAATATTCTAATTATCATTTTGTTTTATACTTTTTTGAAAAATTTCTGTAATTTTTTTTTAGCTGAGTGCACCCCTGAGGAAGCATTTTCCATAGTTGGTGATAACATCATATTTGGAAGTGGAAGCCCATTTGCCAATGTTGATCTAGGTATGTATCGCAATTGTGTTTAATCCATTGCTTGCCATCATTTTCCTTGTGCAATTTTCTTGTCAGTCACGTACAGCACATACACTCACACACATGCATGGCTTATGCGTTGTTGAAGCATATGGAACAAGCAACTAATAAGGGGCTGCACAGAAAGAATCAGATGGACTCTAGTAGTGATATCCAGGATGTTGGGCTTCTGCCCTTTGTTAGTGTTTAGTGTCATGCAGAGTGTTTAGTTAAATGGCTTCTAAGAAGATCCCTACTTGTATGGCTAAGTCCTCTCTATTCTCAACATGTTTGCTGAAATGGCTTCCGTAAAGTTTGCTACTCGCATGGTTAATGTTCCCGAGGCATGATATGTAGGCTGGAAGTTGTTTTGAACGTAAGATGTCTCTATGGTAGCCATGTTTTGCACATTATCTTGTTTTGTGAATATGAGAATATGATTTATATAGTGCAAATCGTATATCAATGAAAAAATTATGAGAAAGTATTGTTGTTAGATTATTCACATGCATCTACATGCCAAATTATATGTTTTAGTGAGTACGTGTCCACGAGATACACGTGCATGCAGGTTTCTACGTGCGTCCATGTCAAAATGTGCGTCCATTTCAATTGAAGTATGGTTGAGTTGAAGTTACTTACAACTAAAAACATTCTTAATACGCTCATATGTCAATGTTTATGTCCTTTGCTTCACGAATTTTCTCCTTGAAAATTATAAGAGAATACTGAACGATGTGGAAATATTATATTTTTCTCCGGGAAATATCATTCATGAAAACCACCTGGAATGCCTAGCATGTTGTATGCAGACAAACAGCTATTCTGAGGGATTGACTCAATAATTTTGCTGTCTATTCTCTGCTAATTTGTGGTATACCTTAACTGCAATGAATATGTCACAGGAAATGGTCAGATTGGCCACTGCAACCAGGCAAACAACATGTTCCTTTTTCCTGGGTTAGACACTTGTAATATATACTGTAGAGCCTATCTAGTTAGTCTTTCCCTTTTCTTTCTTGATTTTTTTCTGAATGCTGCTCATAAATCATGTAGGATTGGGCTAGGAACGCTTCTATCTGGATCTAGGATCGTCTCAGACGGAATGTTACAGGCAGCAGCTGAATGGTACTTCATGGATTTTGACTTCTAAATTGAATTTAATTAAAATAGACTTTTGAACACTTAAATCTGGTCATTTATGTCAGTCATTATATCGGACCCAATTGTTGACTTGGCCAAAACACCAGGTGACTGGTTCAACTTGCAAGTCATTGGTTCAACTAATGAGTCATTAGACCGTAAATCTGGGTAAATATATTTTTAACAGAAAAATAACACACGAGAGAGCATTCATTCACTCGACTCAAAGTATGGTTATATTGAAGTAGTTCTGTAACTTGAAAGAGCTCCTGTAGCCATTATTTTTAACTATGGTACTAACGATAATTTGATAATTACAGCCTAGCTGCATATATGACTGAGGAGGAGGTGCTTAAAGGGATTATATACCCTTCAATATCAAGGTATTGGTCTTGGGGGAACAACTACATTTTTAACTTGAGATAATTTTATCTTACTCCTTCAACTGTCAATTCTTATCTTGATAATAAAAATGTAATCAGAATACGTGACATAACAAAGGAGGTAGCTGCGGCTGTCATTCAGGAAGCTATAGAAGAAGATCTGGCAGAAGGGTACCGCGAGATGGATGGTCGAGAGTTACGGAAACTTAGTGAGGTATGTTTTATTGGCGCAAAAAGGTATATGAAATTTCAAAATCTGTCTAATTCGTTGGTTACATGTAAACTACCTGTTTGTACATATTGAGATTCTCTGAACCATCGCTCTTTAATTGGTGATCAAGTTCAACGTAGTATCATAGACCTTCTCAGTATCTAATTTTACGTAGTTCAAAGTTTACAGCAGACTTTATCATTAGAGTAATTATCATTATTTGCAGGAGGAAATCAAGAATTATGTGATGAACAATATGTGGATTCCTGAGTACCCAACATTGGTTTACAAGGAGGACTGAAGAACTCTTTTCCTCTCGTGAGTCTTCTTTCGTCTCATTGTTTTTATCGCAGATTTGGTAGCTCAAACATTGCCGCCATCATCAATATAAAGGAAACAACCAGGGTATGGTTCCACCACTTACCTGTCGTTGTTTTAGCCTAATACTTGTCCGATAGTGATTTGTTGATAATCAAATCTTCAATAAAGGTTTCCAATTTCAAATTCATTGCCTGCTTTGTAAAAGTACATCTCTCACTTGATTTCCGTTTTCATTGTTTGCATATGCATGCAATGGTGAAGGTTTGATTATAGTGAAGTTAGTATCTCGATGGGATTTTATCCTCCCCTAGACTTTGTTAACTTAATATACGTGTAGAGAAATACATAAATAGGTGTGTATTGTGGACTCCAATTTTAACAATTATTTTTCTAGAATTAGTAATGGGATTAACCAACACTTTTATATAATTATAATTAATGACTGCCCAAATCATACTTGCACTAATATTGCTTGTCGGTGTTTTTACCTGTAAAATAATTGTCATATTTTTTTAAAATTAAAATACATTTTAATTTATTGAAAAAGGTGACAATTATCCACTTTAACATATACTAACACATTTCTTAGCCCATGTTTGATAACCATTATTTGAAAATTCTCTTTTTTACGTACTCATTTTTAATTACACATTTACATAATAAAATATTTTGCACGTAAATTTAAAAATTTTTTCCTTCATTTTAACCATACATTATCCTGAAAATCGCTATTCAGAAAATTATTTTTTTCAAATAATGGTTGTCAATGGAGGCTTAGTAAAATGATATTCCAAATTGTTTGTCCAATCTGATTGAATTTGTGCCACGACATAGCCAAATAAGTTTTATTAAACATAAAAAATTCCTGCAAGAAAGGACATTTGGCAAAAATCCGGATACAGAACCCCGGTGAAATTGCTTTTCATCTATTCTATCCTCAACTTTTCAGTTGAAATTATGAATTTAGCCCATCATTCATTCTCCCCCAAATTAATCCGAGGGTAATTATATTAACACGACATTTTTTTATATCTGCATCACATTTTAATTATAAGAAAGGTTTTTAATATTTGTTCATTTTACTTTTATATTCTCTAATTTTTTCTCCTCGTATTGTTATTCTTAATATTCAATTAAGTGGCATGTTGTATCTTCAATCACGATTTTTATCCAAATATTCTAATAACGTGCATTGACAAGTGGCAAATATTTTGTTTAACTTTCGTATAAGTTATTTATTTCGATTATTTAAAAATACGAGAGATATATCTTTTTCGTCATCACAACAAACATTTTGATACAAAATTGTCTCTATAGACAAGATGTGAAAATTTATAGAGGGTTGTTGATAAAAAAAATTTCTAAAAGAAGTTGAGAATTTAAATGTAAAAATAAATAAAAAAAGTTTAGAGATAGTCATTGCAATTAAAATGTGGTGTAAATAACAAAAATTGTGGTGGGAATATATTTACCCTTAATCCAAATCCCTTTTAACACGGCATATTTGGAGGGTAAATATGAAGGGTTTTGCTTGGCGTACATTAAAAATGTACACCAAGTTTGACAGTCCCCTCACAATAGTGGGTTTTGGAAGCTGGCCCTCCACTATTGTGAGGGGGATGTAACCATGGTGTACAAATGGCTTTACCTAAATATGAAATGAGTAAAGAAACCTAAAAAATAAATTGTGTAAAAGTGTTACGCTTTTTTTATAACGTGTTTTATACCGTAAGTGTACAATGTCAAGTTTTGTAATATAAGTAATTAAGTCAAAGTGTCGAACCTACAAGGATTGTATTTTGATTCCTACTATGTACTATTATTATTTCAACTTTTACTTTATCTAGAAAATCGAATCTAAAGTCAATGTTTCTATACTAAAAAGCAAATTATAGGATAGTTATCAATGTGAGAAGGCTTGGGGATTGATTCCACCTCACTATCAACAATGTTTTTCAATTTCTATAGTTACTTCTATTAATTTTTCTTGAATTTATAGACAAGAACATTGGATTAATTATATTCCCTCTCTCGAGTGTTGAATATAATTTATTTCTATTTCTTAATTCCAATATCTTTATTTTGAATTAAAACTATAGAAATTATCATGAGCAGCGTTCTTAAATGGGATAAGCTTCGAAGATTTTATATTTTCTCTCGATATCTACAAAATTTAGGTTATGTTATTTTTAAATCACATCTAAATCTCTCTTTCTCGAGTATCGAAATTTAAAACATTAAGGGTGTGTTTGAGCCATATTATTTTGAAAGAATATATTTTGAAATAGTAGATTGATGGAGAATGTGTGGTTGAAAAAGAAGAAAAAGTTATTGATATGTTGAAAAATATTATTTTATTGAACAACGTGGTTGAAAATTAGTAGAACAATGAAAATAAAAATTTTAATGTGGCTCAAACAGGGGATAAATCATTCAATTATTGATTAGATAATTGAAAGCATTGCACAAGAATCAACATAAGTAAAATAACGAAAAAAATCAAACGAAATAACTATATTAGAATCCAAACACGTCTCAAGTTAAGTTACATCAAATCCTAAATAATAAATTTAATTCATAAATACAAGAAACGACATATAAAAATCTAAAATAAAGAATATGGAGAAGTAAAGAATAAGAAAAATTGTTTTACCATTTGAATTCTCCTCTGAATTATTGTCGTTTTTGTTCTTAGTGATTCTTTTTCTTCTTTGCCTCCTGAGTCGTCTTTCTTTCTTTAAACTAGGTCTTCACGTTTGTATTTATAGTCTCTTAAAGTATCAAGACGAATTAGAGTTGGATCGGACCGAAAAATTTATAAAAAAACACGTTTCTTTCCTTCTCAGGTGGCGAAAACGCTGCGGCGTCGATCCAACAGTTCTGCTATTTTTTGGTTGGGTACTGCCCAGCTTTCTGCTGATCTGGGGCCCACACGCGGCGTTGTGACGCTTGTTACTTCTGTCATTTATTTGCTCATGTTTTCGTTTATTTTGTACTTCATTTTTCTTCTTCTTTGATCTCGTCTTCAAGCCCACTTTTATTATAAACACTTGGCTCCATCCCAAGTTTCATAATACACAATTTTCTCCAAATTATCTAAACTACAAAACAACATGAACAAACACATCAAAATACTCAAAATTGCTCAAAAAAAAAAGCCAAAATTGTATTTTAGAGGTATTAGTTCAATGAGTGAATTACACTCATCAAAAAGTGAATTAGAAAACCGTGGGGTTGTTTGGTAGAGATTAAAATCGGATTAAAATTGAAAAAATTAGTCGTTATTGTTGACTTTTATTAGACGAGTGAGAGACCCAATAATAGCTATATTTTTAATTTTAATTGTATTTTAATCTTTACCAAATAAGCCCTGTATTTTGTTGACATTTTTTAACCATCTCACTGTATGCGGGGCACATAATTTGTATTAAAAATAATTTTTTCTGGATTTTAATGGGTTTCAAACAGGCGTTAAATAATGTCCTCAACAATCTCTTTTTTATTCCCTTTTTGATAAATTTATAATGGCCACACCATGCTTATTATTTTGGAGGATTTTGCTACTTGTACACTGAATTGATATCTCCGTGTACAGACTCCTTCACAATGAGTACTGCTATTTAACCTCATCGGAATTACAATTTTATTCTATATGACATTAATGTGATATTAAATTATAAGTATGATTAATTGACTCATTTAATTTTATCTTTCATTTAGCATATCATCTAACACCATTTAGCCCCTGTTTGTCTACCATTATTCTAAAAAATTGTTTGCTACAGTAAGGTTCTCCACCACACATTCACCCAATAAAATATTTTACACACAACCAATAAAGTTATTTTACTTTTTAACCACGCATTCTTCAAAAAATACTATTCATTACTCTATTTTTCTTCCAATAATGGGAGACAAACATACCCTTAGATTGAGATTGCAATTCATGTTACATAGAGTGTGTTTGGTAGAGATTAAATCGGATTAAAATTGAAAAATAGCCGTTATTGTTAATTTTTATTAGACGAGTATGACTCAATAACGGTTATATTTTCAATTTTAATTGATTTTTAATCTCTACCAAACACGTTCATAACATTACTCCCTAACAATAAGAGGTAAACAATTTTTTTATTGGGTGTGTACCCGAGTTGGGAGGGGGTTGTGTAAAAGTTTCCAAAACCCAATTTTGGAAGCATATGAACGATGTAAATTTGACGGTTTGACCCACCACCGCAAGGGACCAGCCGGTACAACCCATAATTCAAAATTCAAAATTTCAAAACGTTACTTTTTAAATTTAAAAAACAGAAAAGAAAAAAAAAAAGACGAAAGGTACAACACAAAGAAACGGTCGATTTCCATGTAAAATCCGACCCAATTGATGCGAACCACCCAAAAAAGAACACTGCGCACCTGGCGCATAATATCACCCAAAGTGCACACGATGATATTACAGCCATTTTCGACTTTGGTAAAAAACCAGTCTGATTTCAACTCCTCCTATTATCTCTCTCTGACTACACGTCCAGTTCAAGTCCAATTAAGTCTTCCTTTTTTACTTTTAATCGTAAGTTTGCTTTCGCCATTTTTTTTATAGAACTTTCGTTTTCTCATTCATTTGTTTGGAGCTGGAATTGATTCATAGGCTTACAATTTAAGATCTGTATTATTACTGTCAAAGAGAGGAAGAAATTAAATTTATACAAGAAGATGACGACAATGGAGAGTTTGATTGGATTGGTGAACAGGATTCAGAGGGCCTGCACCGCCCTAGGTGACTACGGCGGTGGCGACCAGGCTTTTTCTTCTCTCTGGGACGCTCTTCCTTCTGTCGCAGTCGTTGGTGGCCAGGTCTGGATTTTTAATCATTATATTTTTCATTTTTTTATGTCAAATATAGTTGGGCTGTTAAAGTGGGAAATTTAGGGGAACTTTTTTTTCTTTTGTATAATGAATTTGAACTGTGTCTTAATATTTTTTTGGGTTTTCTGATTGTGATTTGAGCTCAAAACAGAGTTCAGGGAAGTCTTCTGTGTTGGAGAGCATAGTAGGACGAGATTTCCTTCCTCGTGGCTCTGGTTAGCCCGGATCTTTACTCTGATAAACTTGGAAATGATATTTGATTAAAGCCGGGCATTGCAATAATTTACTCATTTTTTGTATCTCGAGTTTAGGTATTGTTACAAGGCGACCACTGGTGTTGCAACTTCACAAGACAGAGGAAGGGCAGCAGGAATATGCGGAATTTGGACATATGCAGAGGAGAAGATTCACTGATTTCGGTACGTGGAATTTTTACTGCTTACTGTTCTGGGATGAATGACAAACGTGATTATATCTCTGTCTTTCTGATCTTGGATAATATTTTGCCTCTATTTCACAATCGAGGTCATTTATATTGTTGTTTTATTATTATCCTCATGTTAAAATTGCAAAATGAATGGGAAGCTTCATTGTGTTTGTAAGCAGACCTGAGATTCATAAAATTGGTTTATATTATGGAAAAGTTCAGAACTCTGAATATACGCAGGTAGTTGAAAAGGAAAGTTCTATTATGCCAGTTCAACTGAGTTGACTCTTTGTTCTTTGTTACTTTGGGTGCACCATCTTTATCTTATAAATTCAACTTATAGAGTGAAAATATGACCTACTCGAGACTTTTTTGTACACTCTTCAATTAACTTGGAGATTAAGCGTCTTCACCTCCTCCCCTTGCTCAGTTTCCTGTTAGATTGTGATGTATACATCATTGCATACAGCATCCCAAAATCTCTTACTTCAAAGTATTACAAAAGTATTGAATTGAATTGGATGAAGAAAATGCGCGTCACTGATTTCATTTTCTCTTGCAGCCTTGGTTCGCAAGGAAATTAGTGATGAAACTGATAGAATCACAGGGAAGACAAAGCAGATTTCTCCTGTTCCTATTCACCTCAGTATTTACTCCCCCAATGGTATATTTCATTTGCAATTTCTCTTAATTCTCTCAAAAGGAATGAATATTTTCCAATTTATGCTAGCATCTTCCCACCATTAATGCTTTATGAATTCTTTTATCTTGCAGTGGTCAACTTAACTCTAATTGATCTACCTGGTTTAACAAAAGTTGCTGTTGGTACTTTCTTGTTTGCATCTCTTCCAATTATTGGTATGTTAGTCAGTTGATATGAACTTAATCTAATACAAAGGCGTTAATTCTTTGCAGAGGGCCAACCAGAAAGTATAGTCCAAGACATTGAAACTATGGTTCGATCATATGTTGAGAAGGTAAAGTTTAAATATTTCTTTTAGCCCCTATTTGATGACCACACTCTTCAAACTCTTTTTTCTACGTACTCATTTTCAACCTCACATTCACACAATAAAATATTCTGCACGTAAACTCAAAATTTCTCCCCACTTTTTAACCACACATTCTCTTGAAAATTAATATTCAAAACTCTTTTTTTGAAAAGTATGGCTGTCATAGGGGGCTTAATGTTTCTATGTCATTTATTGAGTTAGTTATTACTGAACTGCAAATCAACTTTATCTTGATGTAAATTGATTATCATCGGTGTCTAGAGATTAGTTAAAACATGTTTGCCTTTGTACCCTCCCTCCGAAGCATAATTCATGCCACACTGTGCACTATTCGTACCTCTCTATGTTGAACCTGAAATTGCTGATGTTTTGTCATTGTACTTGATGATTTTGTTTCACGAACAGCCCAACTGCATCATATTGGCAATATCTCCGGCAAATCAAGACATTGCAACATCAGATGCTATTAAGC
>CAIGRN010003759.1:0-13299 GCA_903798345.1 Fraxinus anomala | reverse complement strand
AGAAAAGAAAAATTCAATATACAATGAGTTTTTATTTAAATATCCTAATGCGCTGTAAATGGTTTAACTTTCATAAGTAGAGGAATATACTTATTGATAGTGATGTTTAGTATGCCATTTCTCACAAAATTAAGGTTTGGAGTCCTATTTACAAATGATTAGTGACACTTTACACACATTGGTCACTTATATAATTTACTACATGTTAACTTGATCTGAGTATATGAAAATGTTTATTATACATTGATTATACTTAGGCATGCTAACAACTGTATTTTTGAATGATTATATGTTAATGCTACATGTTTTTTTATCTCTTCGTTATTTGTCAGAAAAAGGAGGAAATGGAATATACAAACAAAGGGGGAGCATTGAATGAAAAATTGAGATTTGCATTTTATGTCAAGGGGGCGTTGGAGAGAGACATAGATACATTTTGCCTACTGCATATAAACATTGAGAGTTCGCAGTAAGGGGAAGAATGTGCATTGCATATCATATGCATAACTGTNTTGGAGAGAGACATAGATACATTTTGCCTACTGCATATAAACATTGAGAGTTCGCAGTAAGGGGAAGAATGTGCATTGCATATCATATGCATAACTGTTTGAGATTTTAATGTTTTGTGATGTTAATGTTTCGGTTGGTATTTTGATTGACATTAATGTTACATCTCAAACTAGCATGCTTATTTGTGTTCATAAATTTTTGATTTCCCATATCACTTGCTTTTATATTGGATATTGAGTTGTGAATTTCAGGAAACAGGTTTACAAGAAATGCAAAAGTCATCAGTTTGATGATGCTTAGGTAGTTTAGATTTTGCTTTTAGTTTTTCCTTGACTTATTTTATAGTTTTGTCACAGAATGCCAAAATGGAATTATGTTAAGTTTTTAGTATTGATGATTCTGTAGACAAGACTAATTTGTAACGTGTTGTAAAAGTCAAAGACTTATGGTGGAATTTGTATAAATTGGGTTATGAGGTCTAGGGTTCAAGCATGAAAAGAGGAAAAACACGGCACCACATTATCGCTGGCCTATCGCCTGGACATTGCTCGAGCGACCAAAACAGAATGGCTGTCGCTCGCTTGTCGCCTGACTCTTGCTCGAGCGAGAGGTCGTCGCTTGCCTGTCGTCGAGGTTTAGCATGAGCGACAGGTTGTTTCGGAAAATCCTAATTCACAATTTTAAACAGAAATTTTTCCGGTCCGTTCAACATAATTCCCCCCTCTTATAAATACCCAAGTCATTGGACGAATTTTGGTGTGGTTGTTCATTATATTACTTCTTCCTATCATCCTTTGAAGATCCAAGATATTCTTACATTGTTTCTATTCTTTTGATTCTTGAGATCATACAACCACCAGTTGGGAAAAATCAGTTCCTTGAACCAAAACACCACATACTTCTTATTGGTAGCCAAAACAATAAAATCAGTCCTTTTGAGCCAAAACAATTTGTATCGTTTTCCCTCCATCCCTTGAATTTCTAGTTGGTTTTGAGATGTTTAGGGGTAAGTATTAAGTGTTCCAGGTTATTTGGTCCCTAATGTTTGAGTTGTATTTTGTAGGAACATGACATAGACGAACATTCAAACCAACACTGGACAAGGGGAAAAGCGCAACAAAGCGAACAAATTAGCTCTTGCACTTAATGCCCTTTCAGCCATCACCTTCAACTTAAACATGGGAGTCTTCAATTTTTCCTCTTTGTCCTTATATTCGCATACTAGAGTTTTAGTTTCGTACATTGAGGACAATACACGTTTAAGTTTGGGGGTGTTGTGGGATAATATCGTTAATTGTATATGATGCATGCTTGTTGTTTGATATAGTAAAAACAAATATTTACTTTTTATTGCTTTTATGTGCCTATGTGTGTTAGATGACTTTGCCGCAATGATTTTTGTATTGGAATCATGTATTAGACTAGGAATGGTGGAAATATTACATGTTGAGTGATTGATACTTGTTTGTATAAAACTTGATCTACATTGCGCACGATAGTTATGTTTTGCATCGTTAGTGAGTGATTTGATTCATATTGTGAAAAATAAGGTTGAACATAGTTGATTAAATCTTGAAAAATCATATATATATATTCCTAAACCACTAATAGGACAGTTTGGAGATGATTGAGCTAGTGTAGGGGAACATTGAGATGAATATGGATTTCATGTGTAAATTATTATGTGGATTGTTTAAAATCAATAAGATGAGATCACGTGAAAGTCTTAAGTTACGGGTTGGTTTCAAAAACTAAGTGTTTAATAAGGGTCATTGCACTAATATAGTATGAAAAGGGGAAAAAGTTACCAAGTTCTGAAGCTACCCTAAAAGATCCCAATGAGGACACCTGTTGAATTATTTTTTTTTTTTAAAAGAAAACTCAGAAGGGATCAAGATAGTGTATGAAACAAAATACGCACATCATAATTCAAAACACAAGTGCATAAAACAGAAGATTCACTACATACTTTGATTGAGTCCCGAGCACTTGGTAAACCTTTGATAAGAGATAAGTAGCTTGGTTGAATTTAAAGGGTTGAAGCAATCCAAACTAAAGGAGAATCCTTAATTATTGAAGTGTTAACTTGTACTAGCAAAATCTATCCAAACTAGAGAGTGTATGAATTAGAATCATCTAAATTGCAACTTAAGAACGCACATCGGAAAAATTGAGTGAAAAATTATATGTTTGGGAGTGCGCATCTCATGAGTGGAGAAAGAAAATATTTGACCATTGAGGTTCGCGAATTGAACCAATCATGAACTTGTGATGTTTTACATGAGTATGCACACACAAACACATGTTGAGTTATACATTGAATTAGTAGAAATTAATTTCAATTATGTAATTCTGACACGATTCTGAGTATTGATGAAAAAGTCCAATCCGGAGACTAACGGTAAGCTATCTAACCAAGTTTTGATTTAGTTGGGCTATAGTTTGTTTGAGAACAAAAAAATGTTAGAGTTTGAGAATGCTTGATAAGTGTATTTTATACACTTATATGAATCATTAAAATTATATTATTTGTTTATGAATTACGAAACATGGCTTAATTCTATGTAAATATCGATTTATAGGTAAGCACTAATGACGTTGGTGGAATTAGAGAAAACGCACAAGAAAATGGTTAAAGTGAAACAAATTGAAAGTTCAAGGTCTAAATTGCAAATAATCAAAACTTAGCTTGGGACAAAGAACAAAGACTCAAAAGTGTTAGAACTCAATTGAAAAAGAAAATACGGAAATGATCAGAAAAAATAAAGAAAGGACAGACCCAGGAGAAAGTTAACTTCGCGCCGAATTCAATAAGCAGGGCTCTCGCCTTCGCCTGCAGGCGAGGGGCACACCTCTGTCTTACCTGGGGGCGTCTGAAGCCCCCACAACAAGATAGGCATGCGCCCTAGTTTGTACTAAGCACACGCCTAGGCTTAAAAAAGAACATAACAAGCTTTTTTTCCCTATTTTTTAATTGTTTACCTTATTTGGGAGTCTTTTCGTACCATATATATTGTAAAATCCATTCAAAATGAGGAGAACCTATATTTTATCATAGAAGAGCAATATTTTGGAGATTTTTATATTCAAGAAACGGAATTGCATAATTTGGGTTGAGATTCAAAGGAATAATTGAGATTATCAAGTCTTCTCTACGTTTTTAGCCCCAGGTGATGTCATTTCCCTCTCTTTTGTGTAATTTTCATATAATCATGATAGGCTAAACACCTTTATGTATTGGATGATGACAAAACCTTTTAAATTATAGTTTTTGATTCGAAACTTGTTGTTTTTCAATTAATTCTCATGTTTGTGATTCCATATGCATTAATTTTGGTTGTTTTAATGCTTGTGCATCATTGGAACATATAAGTTGCTTTTTTGTAGTGTTGAAAAATTCACAATAGTTAGAACGCTACATATGTAATACAATGGCAATAGATATTAAGAATAATAATTATAGCTTGTGCGATCGCGTGTGATAATCATATAATTAAATGCATGTTTTTCATATGAATTCGAACTAGAAATAAGATCGGATCGTATTAAACAGATGTTTGATATATTTTGGAAAAGAATATTGAATAAATTCGGATTATCGATTATCAAAAACATGTTAATCAATATAAGTCAAAAATTGAAATTAGAAGTCAATCGGCAGAGTTGGAAATCCAATACATTAATCTCATATTTGATAAAACCATTTTTTATTGCTTTAATAGTTAAATCTAGTATAAAAAAATCATCACAAATCTCTTTTGTTTACAATTAATCGAATCTTGTAAATACCGGTATACTACAATTAAATATTATTCCTCATGGAACGATATTTTTAACTCACTACATTTTTAAATGTCAATGATTTCGAACGCTTGCAGGGCTTTGTCCGAATATATGTTGAGTATTTGGTAGTTTGTGAAGCTGCTAAAGAAGCTTTGGGAGTCAAGAAATTTATAATGAATATCGAGATGATGCTTGCATCTGCAAAGCAAAACCTTGACACTATATTGGGATAACAGTGGGGTAGTGACAAATGCTAAAAAATCAAGAGTCTTTAGAGGGGTAAACATATTGAATGGAATTATCATCTCTTAAGATAGATAGTTGGTCGAGAAAATGTGGTTGTCGGTAAGATTGCTTCTATGGATAACCTTTCAAACTCATCTACTAAGAGCATGTCAGCTAAGGTTTTTGAGGGGCATCTATGGACTTAAGATTGCAAGACATAACACATTTAACTCTAGGACAATTGAGATATTTGTTGAGTTGTGCCTATATAATATATTTTGTTGTGATAAAAAAAAATTATAATAAATAAAGTGTAGTTTTATTTAATTATTGTATTTATCTAATGTTTATGCTTGTGAATTAAAATGTGTAAGATCATTTGTATAATATAAGTTGAGTGCATACGTTGAGAAGCACGTTATGACACATCTTATATTTTGATTATAAATAATTTTCTCATAATCAATGTATAAGGGTTGAAACTTATATCGGAAAGTTGTAGTGTTGACAGTTTCACTACTCAAGTTTGTATTTTTCTTATCGTAGAAATAGTTAAATGTGACACTAGTCACTTGGAGTGTATTGAATAAATCATGTGTTAGTTTAAGTATATAGCGTGACTGTACATAGAATTAAATTTCATTTGTTTGCTGATATTTCATCAAAATCTCTTGACATGGTTGTGAATATATTTTTCATAAATTTAATGATTCTTTGAGTTATCAATTGGTACATTATTTTGATTGATCAAAACGAGCTTTAATTCGTATCATGAATAGTCGCCCATAAAAAAGTGTAAAATGACTACTCGAGTAATGAACAACTAAAATCCAAATCAAGTATAGCGATGGCTAAACTTCGATACA
The DNA here is from genome assembly GCA_903798345.1 of Fraxinus anomala. NCBI lineage: Eukaryota > Viridiplantae > Streptophyta > Magnoliopsida > Lamiales > Oleaceae > Fraxinus > Fraxinus anomala. The sequence continues at coordinate 7,912 of CAIGRN010003759.1, read as the reverse complement.
TGTGATTAGTTCGCATGGTCGTTGAAAAAATGGAACTTAAGTTAGTGAGAATAATTACGGTGCAAAATGGTAATGTGTGTTCATACCTAATTATCGAATTTCGAATGGAAATACAGTACATATACCCAGTAAAAATATTATAGATTTTTTGAGACATAATTACAATTACTCAATTGTAATTTCTATGAAAGTTTTAAACTTAATTATATTTTAATTGAAGTTTTAGTACTATACTTGCAATTAAATAATATATGTACTAATTGAAACTCCTATTTTGATTTCAATCGGAATTCTTATTTGGACTTCATTTAAAATTCTTATTGCGCATCAATTATAATTCATTTATATCTATAAATAGAGATTAAATGGAACCAAAAAATAATAATTACAATTATTTCACAGTGTCCAAATTTAGAGAGTGAAAAAGAGAAAAAATATTTTCTTCTTTTTATCATCTGTCTAATCTAGAATTGATTCTTTGATTTAATTAGAAGAAGGTGACAACACGTCATTGTAGTCTTGATTTTGAAAAATAACATAAAAGACTTGAAATATCAAGTTTTTGAAATTAAAAGCTGAAAGGTCGTGATTAAGAACCAATTTAAGAATTAATAACATGTACACGAACATTAGACAATCTCAAATTATTATTACTTTTTTTTTTAACTTTTCGATTAACTCGTCCCGCATTTCAACATAGCATATGGAAATTTAATATAGCACAAATTGTAATATATATGTTCTTTGTTTGTAATTTTGCATTTTGCAAATTTTCTATTCTAACGGCATTTGAACTCTGTATTAATGCAGAGTAACTGTCCTCTTGAAAAACGGCTAAATTAATATTTTGGTTTGATTTAACTTTATTTTACTTTTTAAAGATAAGAGAATTTATAAAATTGGTGTAAATTAATATCTTCAAAATTACCTTTACATCGCAGTAAATCTAAATTCAAACGACTTTGGAGAAATTCTCGATCACTTTGAAAATTTAAATCACTATTTAATTATATTTTATACCGCGATTCGATATACGCTAATACTCGTAAATTTGTCCACTTCAAATCAAGCTATGGTTTAAGAAGTCGGCTTAGACTGTCTCTTCATTTTTACACATACAACTGTAATATAAAGTCGATGAGCAAAACGTTACGTTTTAAAAGTTAAAAGATTAAATTGCGTGATCTTTTGGCAATTTTATGAACAAGGAACAAAAAATATAAATAGAAGGAGAAATAGCATTATCAAGGACGAAAAAAATTACAATGAAAGACTTAAATTTTTATACTTTACTACGCCATGTTTGGTAGGAATTAAAATTTTAATTTTAAAATAAGTCAAAATCAATAATTAATTTTAACAATATATTTTATAGAATTCACAATTTTTCAATCCTATATTTCATCAATTGTTATCAAAATTTAATAAAAATCTAATTTTAAATCACACTAAATATGAGCCATGTCAACATATATTTATTTTCGGATAATTTATTCACACCAAAATTTTTATCTCTTGCACGACCTTTTTATCGTATTTAATGTTTTTAATCTTCGTCCGCTATAGCACTTATATTCCTAACGATTTTTCATGTAATTCTTATCCTCAAATTTTTTATTAATTAACGCGTTTTGCACTCAATAACTGTTTTATATCCAAAAGTTTGTTGAAATAACACAAAATATTTTTCTTTCGTTTCAAAACATAAAAAAGTAAAATATTTGATATAAATTATGACGAGATGTACTAATTAATAAAATATTAAAAATAAGAATTCGACGAAAAAAATTTCAGAAATAATTACTGTAATGAACAAAAATTGAGAAATTTATTTATAATTAAAATATGGTGTATGAAATAAAAGTAAACAACAATATAACCGCCTTTATTTATTTATTCTATAGGTTCATATTAACCTCATTTTAATCGAAATCTCTTTTGCTTTCTATCTACCTCTCTGTGTGCTTAAAGTTTAAGCTTTTGATTATTCGCCGCTTTCGTCCTATCAAGGTTTTTTTTTTATCTATGCTCTCTTAAGATTCTTTAATCATAAGTAGTTTAATTCCTCTTTTTAATTTTATTTTTTAGATTACTTTTTCTATTTTTTTTTTCTGTCTTATGCTTTAATGATTTTTGGCTTGTACGCGATGCGTTATCTGTAGTTTATTTATTTGATTTAGTAATTGTTTGTCGATACCTTCTGATATTGTTTGATTAGCGATGGATTACAATTTTAGGAACTATTTTTGGGATTTTAATTTTTTCTTTACATTTTGATTGGATACCTATATATAAAATATTATTTGTAATGATGCACTTGCTTGATGAATTTTCTATGAAATAATTTACTTATAATTGTTTTTCTAGCACGCGCACATATAATAGTTTTCTACTGGGTTATGTATCGAGAATGGGAGCAACAAATTCTTCAGGTGTTTCGTAGCTTAATAGTTACCTCACCTGAATCTGTTGGGAAATTCATAAGGCGTGTGATGAAACTGAAGTGTAGCAGATCGTCGAAAAAAAAAAATTCTGCTTTTTATCAGAAGAATAAACTTCGAAAATTTAAAGGTTTCCTAATTTAAGCAGAGCTGAGTTTTTTCCTAAAATTCTCTTTAGATGTTTTGATTCTAAAGGATGGCCCAGAAAATAACAATAATGGACTTACTGAATCTTTTGCCTTGAGGCATGTTTAAACTTGGATTCGTGTGAATTGTTGTTCTTACTTGTGGACTTTTGAATGAATTTGGTGGCATGTAGATACCCATTTGAATGTAGATTGGCAAGCAAAATTTCATGATTCTATTTGTTGAGAATTTACTACAGCTGGCAAGCAAAATTTCATGGCTTTGTTTCTCATGCTCCAATATATTCTGGTCTTTTATTATTTTAGTGGTTGAATGGAAGTGATTTTTTGAGAAGTAATCTTCGGGAGATCGTGGGTTTAAAAAGTAGGAAAAAGTTATGAAAAACATGAAAATGATTTTTCTTGGATAATGTGTGGATGAGTGTGAAGAAAAGTGATTTTCAAAAATTAACTTCCACACAAGCACTTATTGTCTGTGAAATTTCTATTGTCTTTAGGTTTCTAGATAGGCAGTCAATTAACGGTGAGAATGTTTTTGTGAAATGGAGTTCTAACTGGGTGCTTAGTCAAATAAGGGCTCACAACAGGATATAATTAGTCAAATAAGGGCTCACAACAGAATATTATCTCAAAGATGTGGAGATGAATTAGTTCATGAATACAACCTTTTACTTATCTATATGCGTGTTATTAAAACATAGATATAAGAAAAAAATTCTTTAATTTCTATCTTTGAGTCTTGACAGCAAAAACTTTAAGCATTTATACCCCAATCAAATTCACTTTCTTCCTCTAGAATGTGTGCCATTTATATATATTCCCATCACGGCGTAATATCTGCTGCATTTTTATCTTCAACTCTTCACATAGTTATGTCATGCATTGCATCTAATGACATCTCATAGATTCTCAGAGTTTTGAGGATTCTCAGTTCTAATAAGGCTTTTATTAGAAATCCAAAATGTGACACTACTTGGATGACTCTATTAATTAGTTAAGTCTCTATTATCATGACGTCCAAGGGATATGCCTGAAATCATTTGGGACTGGAAAAGTCATTGTCGATGTTCGTCTTTAATGGCTCGAGTTGTTATTTGACTGGATCGGTTTTATGTATCTCTGTCCCCTTCACAGTATTGTAGGATTTATTTTTACTCACCTTCCCTTTTATTTTACATCATTTTGTGTTTTTTTTTTGTTTGGAGTGGGGAAAATATAGGTGGGATGAATTTACTGTAGTTCAAGATTATTATGGTCATGAGCATCGGATTCATCAGTCAATGTTCTCTCTTCTTACATGTGGAAAAGGAGCTTGATATCTTTCTGTCGTTTTTGCTTTATTACATCTGCAAGCAGTCAACCACTCAGTGGTGGGCTTTGCAGCTGTATATGTAGCTGTACAGGCAGCTGTTCCGTTTTACAATGGTTTTGTTGTTTCCCATTTCAGCTTCTTGTCATTCCCCAATCTATGTCTAATGTTTGTGCATATTTGACAGTATTTTCACATGCATGTTCTCATTAGAATTTCAAATGCAGCTTTACAAAGATGGCGGATGGTCATGAAACTGATAAGAACATTGAGATATGGAAAATCAAGAAGCTCATTAAGTCATTGGAAGCTGCTCGAGGCAATGGTACCAGTATGATTTCCCTTATCATGCCTCCACGTGATCAAATACCTCGTGTTGCAAAGATGCTTGGAGATGAATATGGGACTGCATCTAACATCAAAAGCAGAGTGAATCGTCAATCTGTGTTGGGTGCAATTACATCTGCTCAGCAGAGACTGAAATTGTACAACAAGGTTCCTCCAAATGGGCTTGTGTTTTACATTGGAACCATTATAACTGAAGATGGGAAGGAAAAGAAAGTCACAATTGACTTCGAACCCTTCAAGCCCATAAATGCATCCCTGTATCTCTGTGACAACAAGTTCCACACAGAAGCACTGAATGAACTTTTAGAATCTGATGACAAGTTTGGTTTTATTGTTATGGATGGAAATGGGACCCTTTTTGGGACGTTAAGTGGCAACACAAGGGAGGTTCTTCACAAATTCTCTGTCGACCTTCCTAAGAAACATGGAAGAGGAGGGCAGTCAGCTTTGAGGTTTGCACGTCTGCGAATGGAAAAACGCCACAACTATGTGAGGAAGACTGCAGAGCTTGCTACTCAATATTACATCAATCCTGCCACCAGCCAGTCCAATGTGTCAGGACTCATACTTGCTGGATCAGCTGACTTCAAGACTGAGCTCGGTCAGTCTGATATGTTTGATCCTCGTCTTCAGGCAAAGATTTTGAATGTTGTTGATGTTTCGTATGGAGGGGAAAGTGGCTTCAACCAGGCAATTGAACTGTCTGCTGAGATCTTATCCAATGTGAAATTTATACAAGAGAAGCGCTTAATAGGCAAGTACTTTGAGGAAATCAGCCAGGATACAGGCAAGTATGTTTTTGGTATTGATGACACATTGAAAGTTCTGGAAATGGGTGCTATTGATACTCTCATAGTTTGGGAAAATCTGGATGTTGTTAGGTATGAGCTTAAGAATAGCTCTACTGGCGAAATTATCATTAAACACTTGAACAAGGAGCAGGACGCTGATCAGAGTAATTTCCGGGATCTGGACACAAATTCAGAATTGGAGGTTCAGGATAAGAAGCCATTGCTTGAGTGGTTTGCTGATCAGTACAGACAGTTTGGTTGTACCCTCGAGTTTGTCACTAACAAATCGCAAGAGGGATCTCAGTTTTGCAGAGGTTTTGGAGGAATTGGAGGAATCCTCCGTTACCAGGTGGATGTTCGAGCTTTTGATGAGCTTTCTGATGATGGAGAGGTTTACGAAGATTCTGAATAGCAATCAGCCAACCGTTCAAACTCCGGTGCAGTGGTTGAGCGGGAAACTTGCACCGGTGCGCGAGGGCTCGCCCCTTACTTTACCGCTCATTAAGTGCTGAAAAGAATTTAACTGTTTCTGAGGTTAGTAGAATGAGGGAAATTTTAAATTTCCAGCGTTCTAGTTGCTTTTAGTTTTGCTCTCTCTCTCTCTCTCTCCTCTCTCTCTCTCTCTCTCTCGTTTGCATGTTTAGCTAAGCTAAAAATAGGTTAAAGTTACTTTTAAGCAACTTTTTGCTTCGAAACATGTTTGGATAAGATAACCTTTTTTCTTATAAGTAAATTTTATTTTAATTTTGAAAGTAAGTACTACTAATTGTGAGCAATACAAAAAAAAAAACTTCTTTTAAACTTAATCCTTTACTTGCAAGTAAACTTCTCATGCTTGGCCAAACATCCTTGATACCATTTGGCAGTAAAGTCAATGTTCTCACTTTTGTTATTTTCCCTTCATTCAATGATTGTGCAGCACTAGTGGATAAACTATCTGGAGGACGACATAATGGCATATTCCTCTTCAAGTGTTGGGAGAGGAGGCAATGTGAAGAGTTGTTCGACTTTGCTGATTAGATAGGGGACCGAGTCCCTTTGTTCCATCAAGGGCGTTTTAGGAACTCCACATATACTCACCTGTTGTTTGGTGATTTGGATCTTTATGAATTTACATTCTGAAAAGAAATCTATATGCATCTTGAAGTTTTAAGATATTTGTTTTGAGTCGAATTTCACTGTTTAAGCAGTACGTGTGTGAAACTTGGTACTCTACTATGTAGAGTCACGATGTTGGTATTTAGTTACTACTTTGTGTTCTGAAATATTTACGTTCTTGATATCTGATGCTCGCACGAGTAAATCATGTGAATTGTTGATTGAAAATTGCTGTATATACATGTCCGGTGAAGTATCATTCTATGGATTTGGTTCAATTTTTTTCGGAAACACGACATATTACCAATAACCGACGAGGATTCACTCGGTTGAGATCATTGTGAGCCTTTCTGTGTATATCCGCTTGTTTCTTTTGAGTCATTTCTGCAAGTGTTCCACCGTTGTGTTTGTGTTATTATGTTTCGTGTTTCCCCAATGCTATTCAGGTTCTAGATTCACTACAGTGGTGTCCTGCCACTGCTTGAACCGCCAGTCACCTCCTTCCCCTCTGCGGCACCACCCTATCCCCCTCCTTCCACCACCACTGCCGACCGCCCGCCCGACCGACCGACCACATCTCAGGAAATGTACGTCTGATCTCTTGCGAGTCCCGAACCTCCGCTGTTTTACATCATCTTATGCATTTGGTAGAATTGTGCTAGTTTCTCTCTTTTCATCTTTGTCTTTATTGAGTTTAGTCTCCCTATGTCATGGTATTCCTTAAAAGTTAAGGGTGTGTTTGATTTGTTGTTTACAATTTTACAACACACTGAAAGCGTATTTGGTTCGGTACTTTTGAAAATGCATTCTCGGAAAGAAGGATAAATTTAGTAGAAATTATATGCAACCAGAATTTTAAAGATCACAATTCAAAAATTAGATTTAAGTTTATTTATACAAAAATCAGATCTTAATTCAAACTTTTAATATGAATAATAATATTATGAAATTAATTAATATACCCCTACACAATTTCAATCACAAGCCCTAATTATATCTCTCCCTTGTTTCTCTCTCCTCTCTCTCTCTCTTCCCTCTCCCTCCACTAATGGATTGTCGTTCTGCCAACGCAGCCGTCAATGACCACCTCCAAGCCTTGTTTACAGCATGGAAAACCAGTGTGTGCCACTATTCGTCTCCTGTATTTCTCTTCGCCATGTCCAGTTTCTCTCTTATGGTGTGGCGGTGTACCGGCGGTTGGTGGTTCACGACAACAGTTTGACCGTGAAATGATAGGGGTTTGGCCGGATCTAGTGGCGCCGTAATGGTAAGAGGGGGTTGGGGGTGGGGGTGGCGGTGGTGCGATGGTTGGGTGAGTTTTGCGATTGTAGGTGTGGCTGTGGTGGTTCTATGATGTTGTGGGTGGGGCGATAGTGCGGTGAGTTCTGTGGGTGTGGCGATTGTGGTTCGGCATGTGGCAGTATTGGTGCGTTGCTGATGATGACAATTGTGAGTTGGTGGTCACAAGTATTGGTAGTGGTTACAAATGATTTGCTTGGTTGTGACCTTTAAATTGGTTAACTCGTGACCAATCAACAATATGTGTTGGTGGTGATCACAAATGATTTGCTTGGCTGTGACCTTTAAATTGGTTAACTCGTGACCTATCAATGTGATCAATAAAAAAGATAAATTGTGAAAAAAAAATGGGTGACCTAAAAATTTGTTAATTTGTGATCGATAATTTGTGACTATATAATAAGTTGTCTTATAATATTTGTGATTTGTGATCGATGAATAAGTTGTGACGTATAAATTTTTTTTATTTGTGATCGATGA
>CAIGRN010003754.1:0-14608 GCA_903798345.1 Fraxinus anomala | reverse complement strand
ACTTTTTGATGGATTTGAATATTCTACGAGCGAAACCCCAATATTGGTGGCTTTCAGGTGAATATTTGGTTAGAAGAAATAAAATTGTCAGATGCTTATTTTGCTTGGAGAAATAAATATCTTATTTTGAAACTACTGGAGCATGAATGATGAATGGATGGTACAATAGATAAAATTGTATGGACACACGATGTGAGAGATATTGCTCTATGCAATCAACTTCTAGGCTAACAAACTCGCTCGGTCTCAAACATCAAACAAGCCCCTCAAATTTCACATGAACCAGATTGAAGTATTTCCCAATAATAATTTTCCTTTAAACCATGTGAGTGAAGAAGTTGTTTGCAGCTCTAATGTAATGGTTCTCAATACAATCTTCTTTATCGCCATCTAGTGCCATTACACTTTCTCCATTCCGACTTCCTTTATGCCATGCCATTGAGCCAATCTTTGCTCACCAAACCCAGTCTAATTGGGCTTTGGACGTCATGTTTGGAGTCTCTTCCACTTAAGCCTGTACCACCTGGAATGGGGCTGTAATCTTAAGTTCAATAACTTCCTTTTCTCCTTGTCCAGTTCCACAATTTCATTTATTTTTTTTTTTAAACAAGGGCACCCTTTCAGTGCACTTAAATTCTATAAATGACAGCAAGAACTTCTAGTGCAAGTGCAATTTTTGTGCCTCTAGCTAAATGAACTGCAATGGAGAGAATATTTTCACCGACAGTGTAGTACTGTTCATATGGAAAAACAAACCGATACAGCCAGTGTGCAAGAAGCGCTTCATGCTCAAATTTACTTCTACAGTCCATGAATTTTACCATCCAGGGAAACGGGGTGGATTTCCTTGCTCTATTCTGGGAATGAACTAATGGTGCCTTAAGTAGTTCTTTTGTAGTCACATCCATTTTCTCGTATCCATCAGTACTTGAAACTGAGTCGCCTAAAACAGAAAAAGACCACAGAAACATCATGTCCTCCAAGCTGATTGTAGTTTCACCCCACGGGAACAAGAATGTATTTGTCCTGGCACACCACTTCTCAGCAACCTCAAATTAGATCACTACTCTGGTGAATCTGGAAGGTTGAGTTTGTAATAGCATCGTAAATTTCAGCTTGTTTCCAGGTAGATAGGTGCATAGAGTGCATGCAGTCTACTAATTTTATCCAATCTTTCCGAGGGCATCTCCATCCATTAAAAATAACCTTCATCAGCACAGAGTCAGCAACCTAGGTGGTGGAATCCGGCAACGTGTCAGCAACAGAGGTAGTGGTGGGATTAACCAAATCCAATGTAGGGCAAAAATGGGACCATCAACGGATATGACAAAAGGCCTAAGGAACTAGGTGATTCTGTGAAATGAAAAGTCACTCCTCCAAGTTGAATACATCTCCGCGCCAAAGGGAACTGATTGGATCTGTTAATCATAGCAAAATCGGAGACTGAGTCACAAATGTATGGCCTCAATTTTTCTCAATAGCTGGCTCGGCCTGATATTGAAATAGATTATGCAATGAGTTTCACCATTCAAATGGCAAGTGTGCACGCACAAGCATTGCACTTCCCTTGCATATTTTTGAAACAATTTTTAAGACAATCGATTTCAACGTCCTATTGTTTTCCTATACTTGATTGGTCCTTCACCTTTTCGTGGAATGCATTTTGATCAAGTTACTCTGTCGTGTTTACAAACAATAACTATTTGATGAATTTCAATATTCTGTGAGTAAAAACGCCAGTTTTGTTGGCTTTTCAGGTGAATATTTGATTAGAGAGAGAAAATTAATATATACTTCCACTTTTTATTTTTTCTTTAGAATCTTATATTATGCACAACTTTTGAAGGATTATGCCGCAAGCAAAATGTAAAATGTTGTTTGGCTATAATTAAAGAAGGATTGGAGTCTTTCTATGATTTGATTTGTAAAGCTATTCCAGATTAAATATGTTGTTTAGCGACCACTGGAGCGTATTTGATGAGCAACATGGACCCTATAATAGATAAAGTTGAATGGTCACACTATGTGACAGTTACTGGTCAATGCAATTAACTTCCAGGCTAACAAGCTGGTTCGGTCTCAAACATCAGACAAGCCCTCAAATTCATCACCTGAACCACATTCAATCAATAACTAGTAATCTTTTTCCTTGTAAACCATGTGAGGCAAGCAGTTGTTTGCTGCCCTCAGTTAAGGGAACAACATAAAATATTCTTCTGCTCCATCTATTGCTGATAACACTTTCTTTGTTCCCACTTCCTTTATACCATGCCAATGAGCCAATCTTGGCTCACCAAACCCAGTTGAATTGGGGATGGTAAGTAATGTTAGGAATCTCTCCCAAACTTAAGCCTGCAGCAGTCTAAATGGGGCTGTAACCTTAACTTCAATAACGTCCTTTGTGTCCTTGTGAAGTTCCCCACATTTTTGAAGCAACAAGTCACCTTTTGGTGCACTTAAGTTACTATAAATATCATGATCGAAATTACTTCCACGGTCCAGGAATTCTATCATCCAGTGAGTCGGGCAGGATTTCCTTGCTCTAGTCCATGAAAGATCTAACTGTGCCTTATGTAGTTCTTTTGTAGTCACTTCCAATTCGTTTTCTCCAGCGGTTCTCAAAATGAATCACCAGAAACAGAAAAAGACCCCCACAAATTCATGTCTACCATGATCGTAGCTTTTCCCCTCAGAAACACAAATGTGTTGGTCCTGGAACACCATTTCTCTGCAACCCCAAAAACATAATCACTCCGGTGAATCTGGAAGGTAGAGTTGGTGATAACATCGTAAATCCCAGCTTGTTTCCAGGTTGAAATGTGAATAGAGTGCATATGGTCTATCCATTTTTTTCTGCGGGCATCTCCACCCAAGAAAAATAGCCTTGATAGGAACAGAGTCAGCAACCAAGGTGGCGGAATCTGGCAAGGAGTCAGCAGTAGAGGTAGCGGTGGGATTAACAGAATCAAACGAAGGGATGGAGTGACAGAAGGGCTATGGAAATAGGTGGTTCTGCTAAATGGAAGCCTCTCCAAGTTGAACTCATCTCCTCCTCCCTCACAGCCACAAGATGGTCTCCTTCAACCATTGATGGAGAATTTCCGAGAAGAAATAAAAAGAGCAATATTTTCAGTTGGTAGGGAAGGAGTTTTGCCTCGTATGGCTTGTCCTGTCTAGTTTCTCGAAGGTTTTGGTGTGTGGAGAGACAAACAAGGGTGGGTTTTTCAGGAACGGCAGCAATCTGTTGTGGGTTTCTGCTGCATTTATACAGACAGTAATTGGGAAGCAATAAATTACAGTTAAACTCTTTATCTCAGCACAAAAAAATGCACAAAATGTTAAAATTACGTGTGCTGGCAAATGCACAAAATGTTTAATTTACTTTTACAAATTAAACATGTGTGGAAGACCACAATAAATTTTCCTGTACATGATAGCTCAAGACTCGAAAACATCCACAACATGACACACATCGCTCTTCTTTCACATGCTCATGCACAGTCGTTGCACTTTCCTTGCACATTTTTGCAACATTTTTTATGACATAATAGACATCCACAGCGTATTGATTTCCTATGTTTGCTTGTTCCCTTAATAGAATAATGCATTCTCATCAGGTTATGCTGCCGTGTTTACAAACGATGACTTTTTGACGGATTTGAATCTTCTGTGAGTAAAACCCCAATATTGGTGGCTTTCAGATGAATATTTTGTTAGAAGAGATAAAATTAGTAGATGCTTCCACTTTTCTATTGTTTCTTTGAAAATCTTATGTTATACACGTGTTTTGAATGATGACATGGCAAGAAAATGTAAAAATGTTGATAAGCTATAATTTTCAAGATGGATTGGAGTCTTTCTACAATTTGATTTTAAAGATTTACTCCAAATTATATATCATGTTTAGCGCCTACTGGAGTGTTATTGATGAGTAATATGGATAATATAATAGATTGAATTGAATGGTCACACGATGTTAGAGATACTGGCCATATTTCAACTCATACGTTTTTGGGATGCCACTAATAACCAACGAATAGCAAGCTCAATGCAATCAATTTCTAGGCTAACAAGCTTGCTCAATCGCAAACATTAAACAAGCCCCTCAATTTCATCACATGATCCAAATTGAAATATTCACGATAATAATTTTCCTCGAAAACCAAGTGAGGAAGTTGTTTGCGGCCCTCACGTAAGGGAGCCAAATAAAATCTTCTTTAGCACCATCAAGTGCCAATAACACTTTCCCCATTCCCCCTACCTTTATGCCATGCCATTGAACCAATCTTGGCTCACCAAAACCAGTCGAATTAGACGTGGCATGTAATGTTTGGAATCTCTCCCACCCAATCCTGCACCAGTTGGAATGGTACTGTTCCCTTAAGTTCAATAAATTCCTTTTGTCCTTGTCCTGTTCCACTTTTTTTTTTTTTGAAACAAGGGCCCCTTTCAGTGCACTTAAACTCTATAAATGACAACGAGAACCGTTAAAAAGAAGTTTTCTATATTTTTGTAACCTTAAGTTCAGTAAGTTCCTTTTTATCCTTGTCCGGTTCCACATTTTTCACTTAAAATTCTATAAATGTCAGCAAGAACATCTGGTGCAAGTGTTTCAAGAGATTTTTTTTTTTTTGACTTTTTTTTTTTAATTAAGTTAAAATTATTGAACTCACGAATTTACTCTTAAAATATTGGTTTCTATTATGAACATTTTTAACCGTTAGTCTTTTTATTGCATCCATGTTTCTAAACAAATTTTTCTTTGTGTTACTTTAAACTCTAAGTTCTAGTCACACTCAGGAATATAAGACCTGGTGCATCACATACATTCATAAGCATCGCACTTCCTTTGCACATTTTTGCAACAATTTTAAGGCATAATAGATATCCACAGAGTATTGGTTTCCTATGCTTGATTGTTCCTGTATTGCAATACATTTGATCTAGTTTTGATGTCGTGTTTACAAATATAAAAACGTTTGATGGAATTGAATATTTTGTGAGTAAAACCCCCTATATCTGTGAAAATCTTACGTTATACACATGTTAAGAAAGATGACATGGCAAGAAAATGTAAAAATGTTGATAGGCCATTATTTTCAAGCTGGATTGGATTCTTCCTACGATTTGATTTGAAATAATTATTTCAAATTAAATGTCATGTTTAATGACTACTGGAACGTGGTTGATGAGTAATATGGATGATATAATAAACAAAATTGTATGGCCACACGATGTGAGAGATATTCTCTATCCAATCAACTTCTAGGCTAAAAAACTTAGAGGGCGTCAAACATTGTACATGAACTTTAGTTCGACACATTGTTTGAAAAAATATCATTGGCGAATTCACGGGATTGTGAGGTGTTAGAGTGAAAATTTTCAATTGTTGTCAGGTTAGCATCTGCTAATTTATTCAGAAAGAAAGGAGTTAAGGAGCTTGGTTTTTGCATTTGAGATGCATGAAATTATTTTGTACTCTTCTTTTGCAGCAAAGTGTCGTATGGACACCACTATAAATTCTGGTGTGCACTTTGCTAGATTTCCAATTCTACTTTTGTAAATTGTTGCTCTCACAAAGAGGAATTACGGCTTATCAATGACAAAGAAATGCCATACTATACTTGAAATTTTTCTTCAATACTGCTTAACATTAAACCAAAATACAAAACAAAAGACTTCGCACAAATATTCTATGAACTTCTCAAAAAAGTGGGCTTATGATCATTTGTAATGGTGTTGGTGTGCAACGGAATGATGGGGTTGAGTATGCAACACAATGGTACAGAATTAGATTATATTCATTTTTACACAATTTTGATCTCTCTAATTATCATCTGGTGTATTATTTTCAGTATTTTCTGTACTGCATTTTTCTGTAGATGATTCTTGTGCTTCTTCTTCATTTTCAGCTTGGCTCTTGCCTAAAGATAGATACTCTAGAGCAGTTACAACATCGCTGATCAAAGGGCGCGTAGAAGCTTCCTCTTGGAGACACATAGCTGCAACCGCAAGAGCTTGACGGAGTGCCTTTTCTGGGTAATTTCCCTCAAGCAATGGATCTGCCATCAAATGGAACTTTTTCTTGTCTTTGAACAAAGGTTGTGCCTGCCATTTTCATAAAATTAACCTCAGTTTTCATCGCACTAACCTAACATGGTATAATGAAACAGGATGACGTCAAAAAGGTAATATTTTTATGTGGAACTGATACACAAGTATATAAGATTAAAAAATTTAGTAGAAAACAAGGTCAATAAAACATTTCTGAACACGGAGATAAACCTGAAAAAGCTATTTACATTGAACATATCAGCATAAATAATGCCAGATCAAACATAATGGAGTGGCAATAAGGCTTAAATTTCTTCTTCTTGATCACAATTTAGATGCAGTTTGGATATTCCATAAGACTCTACCCTTCCCTCCAATCTCATCGATATGTTAGAATTGGACCTTCTGTGGTGTAACTTCTATTAGAAGTTAAAATTTTTAACACTGATAATTTTGAATAGTTATTCTTCTTAATGCATTGTTTGGTCATGGAGAGGTCTTGAGTTTCGTTAACGTACCCAAATAATTAAGTTTTGCTCTTCACTTGGTCTTGAATTGTCTATGACTCTCCGACCAGTGATCAACTCCAAAAACACGACCCCAAAGCTGTACACGTCTGACTTCGTAGTCAACTGACCTGTGGATGCATACTCGGGTGCACAATAACCATAGGTTCCCATCACCCTGGTAGAAACATGTGTTTTGTCACCAGTAGGACCTAGCTTGGCAAGGCCAAAATCAGAAAGTCTCGGGTTGAAGCTCTTGTCTAAAAGTATATTGGATGCTTTAAAATCTCTGTAAATCACAGGAGGATTAGCCGTCTCGTGCAAATATTCAAGTCCTTTTGCTGCTCCTGCTGCAACTTTTATCCTCGTGTTCCAATCAAGAGGCTTTTTGTCTGGGCCTATATCTGGAAAGCAAAGTTGGGCTAATCAGCATTTTTTACATGAAAAATGAACATCTGTAGATGAAAAGGCGAAGTTCATAAGAAAGTATAAAATCAGAATAGATAAGACTTTGTTGAGTCGAGTATTATTTTTAAATGCCATTTGTAAATAGCATTGGGAACCAGTCAGACGTACTTAGGAGATGATCCTCGAGTGAACCATTGGGCATGTACTCATAGACTAATATTCTCTGGTCACCATCAGAACAATATCCTACTAAATTAACAAGGTTAGGGTGGTGAAGAAGACTCAAAATCAGAACTTCCACAAGGAATTCACGATTTCCTTGGAAACCATTTCTGTCAAGTTTCTTGACTGCAACATCCTGAGAGACGTCAACACAAGAGAAATAGCAAAGTTAAAAATGTAGCTTCTAATAGCACACAACTATGTGTAAGTTTCGAAGGCAATGAGAATGTCTATAATAAATGGGAAGGGAGGGTAGTCGAATTACTGTATTTTTGCTTTCAATGTGACCTTTGTACACCCTCCCAAAACCGCCTTCACCTATCAAAGTCTCAGGGTTGAAGTCTTGAGTAGCAACACTCAACTCATGAAACGTAAATATTTGAGAAGAAACATTCCCCTTTCCAAGTTTTTCTATTTCTTCTGTTATATACCTTCTCCTGCTGCTATCTGTATTTTGTATAACCAAATCAGTTTTGTACAACTCAAAGATTGATACAAAGTAAATTGTTCAATTCGCTAGCCATATTGTTATGAAACCCTAGCATTTCGGTCTAAATTATTGGTACTCAAAAAATAACAAAAAGTTCGAAAATTTGTAGCAATGAGAAATGTCTAGCTGTTATTTTGTGGAAAAACACTTTTTTCTCCGCTTATCCTAATCCCACTCTAGGAGAATTTTAGTAGTAGATTCTATAGGAACTTAAAGATTGTATTTGTTCAAATACCTAGAGAATATCTTCCTTTCATTGCAATATTTCTGACAAGAAATACAGTTGTTTTATTAATGATAGTTACAATATCCATCTTTACCTTACGGAGTTGGAATTGCTAACAAAGATGAATGTGCTAACTATGGATATGAATGCTGGAAATAGATCCCTTTTTGATTAAAATTAGAAAAAGCAATGTCTCCTTGCATAATACATTTCGCACTTTTATTAGGATTCAATTCCCAACAGAAGCCTTGATTAACAAATAAACTAGAATAAGTGAAGTCCAAGATCTTAAAAATGGATTTAATGAAAAATCTGAAAACCGATTACATGTCTATTTTACGCTACGTAACCTGCACTCATGAAGGGGTCAAAAACCAGGATGAGGTTGTAAATACAATGATAATGGATCATAAGAAAGATATCAATCATCAAACAGAAGAGAAACAAGGAATTGAGGGAATGAAAACCTCTCAAAAGGACAATAATGGAGATCAAAGATGCTTAATCGGGATAAATTATAAATATATTTTCTAACCTGATTTGTAGGAGATATTAGCAAAAGAGGCCAAGGATTTGTTGTCCTTGCGATCTTGAATGCTCTTCTTCGAGAGCTTTTTCTTGATTTTCTCTTGTGACATGCAACATGAAAAACAGCTCATCGTCCTTTAATTTCTTGTGCTATCACACCTCAACCATTCAAGATAACAAAACCATAAATCTCAAAAATGAGTATGAATGTTTATCTTCTTTTCAGAAAAATAATAGAATTATAATTTTGAATTGCATCCTGACTCAGAATCTCATGGAAAGGGAAATTTCACCTTCACCCTGAAGAGAAAGAGTCATTTTCTGGTCTGTCAAGAAACTCAGAAGAAATCCCCAGGGTAATTTCTCTCACTTCAAACCAAGTGTTAGGATAGAATTGATGCTGTCAAATTTTCTAAATATAGTACATGGTCATGATCCTATTAACAACTGTCCATGGACAAAGGATAAGAAGCATGTCCACAAATAGTATTACGCTGTCTATACTAATTACCATTTTGCATTAACTAATGCATGGTTCAACTAGGTTGCACGGAATCGGATACTGGCAACAAAAAATGAAATGAGATAGGACACTTGATAACGCTATTTTTCAAAAAAATAATGAAAGTAAGAATCGAAATGTTGTAGAAACATTGTATAAAAATTATAATTTATTTTATAAATGTAATATTTAGACCTTGTTTGGGCTCCATTTTCCCAAAATACATTTTTTTTCTTTTTTACTTTCAACCACACATTCTTCAATAAAATAATATTACACGCAAATTAAAAAAAAAATCTTATTTTTCACAAATTCTTCAAAATATTACTATTCAAAAATGTATTTTTTTCTCAAAGTGCATTTTTAATGGAGCCCAAATTTCACAAAAGATATTTAATATTAATTAAAACTCTAATCTCTTGTTAATATTTTTGTAGTACACGAATTAAAGAGTGAATCATAATAATCTTAGTTAAACCCCAGAATACAGTTATTTTTAAGGTCACAACATATTGATAATAATGTGCAATACTTACTTCCATTTTTCGAATATTTTGGTCAAAGTTTCCATTAAGTTTCCTCAAAGTTATTTTTATTTAAAAAATAAAAAAAATAAAAACTTCATGAGTTTCCGAAAACATGTCTAAAATGGAGGTGCTAGCATTTTAGAAGTTTTCGTGCAACCTGTGCTCAAGTGTTAGTTATCACGGGGTATAGTTAACTTTTTCTTAGAATACTAGACAGATAATAAATGACCAAATTTTGAGCATTTTGTATCTTCTCTTCCTCCCCGGATCCAATAAAAGAAGAGAAAAAGTTAAAGCTCTTCATATTCAAGGCATTCGGTTCCCTTTGTTTGAACTCACATTTCGCACCATTGGTGCAAATAAGGCTCTAAAGTGGCTAATAAAGGGTGAAAATTAATGGTGCAGACTATATGCCATTCTGTAGCCATAGAATCAACACAAGTATGTGTTTGGCTTCAAATGAAAGCCAAAATTTTATAGAGTGTGCCCTCGTGAGTAATTTTTCGGGAAATAGTGAGACTATTTGCTTCAATTAATTGATTTAACATAAAAAATAGCTAGAAATTCAATCATGCATCAAATGAGCCTCACAGTTAGTGTAGACTAACGGAATCTATTTCATTGGCCAAAGAGTAAATACTGTAACGTTGAACAATGCGTGTTCATTTACAAACCTTGTTTTCACTTTTTGTGCCTAGAAATTCAAATAATGTAATTTTACAGAGATGGAGGTTGGTGCTTTATTCATTCCTAATTATAGTCAGAAGAGAGTTTTGGGATCCTTTAAAAATCCCTAATCCGAAATGCCCCATTAATTTTCTTTAAGAACTCTGTAATACCCAACAATTGACAGGCCCTTCTGAAGAAAATCTTATTATGGAAGTGAGGGAGGACGAGATGATTTCATCGATGAATGGAGTTGCATCTTTCAGAATCGTTTATTTTCAAAGACCCTCTATCATTTAAATTGATGGTCCTCTTTTTGATCCTCCATTCGATTCTGTAAATCCCACCATGATTGAAAAATCTGTCTTTGAATCATTTTAAGGGATGAAATTAATGGAAATTCAAGAATGATGATGTCCAAGTTCTTAGAATTGAAGATGGAAGAGATTCATCTTATCTTCTTGTTCTTAAATTTATCGGGTGATGTCTACCTCAATTTTTTCTTGTCTTGATTTCAGTGCCCCATTTATTTGCTAAATTATTGCATGTATTTGTTGCATGCTACAACACTCAAAATTTCTTTACGTGAATTTGTCGTTAGATTGAAAATTTCTAATTATTCATGTGGTTGTCGCATGTTCTTATGCATCACTTTTACTAAACTACTGATGGAGAGATGGAGGTTTGATATTTAAAGATAGGATAGCGAGAGACGATGGTTAGTACTTTATATTGAATTTAATGACTGACAACATAATAATTGAACTAAAGTATGAAGTTAACACGAGTATGATTAATTAGTAAAATTGGGACTCTTAACTATTTCCCTAATAGATTTCAACCTCATCACTTGCTTTTTACATTTTTGTTTGTGTTGTTGAAGTTAGTATTAATTAAAGTATAGTCAATATTCAATCATCATGGCGCGATACTCAATTCTCTATTTTATTACTTGTTAACGATGCATTCTTTTTGCGAAAAAATTGGACAATAAGTTTTTGACGTTGTTGCTATAAATTGATTCTTTTGATTATTATTTTTGTTGGTTTATCTTAAACATAATTATTTGGTGGTGTTCTTGATGTAGGACAATTAGCTTTGGAGTTTGAAGAAGAGATAGATAAAAAATTGGCTAAAAGAGCTGCTGCTCCGAAGAAACGGACATAACTTTTAGTTCCGGTGTCAGATTTTCTATTATAATATGTTTTCGAAAGGATTTTCAGTGCTCCATACTGTCCCAACTAAGGTTGGGTTCCCCGGTGTTTCATTTCCCAAATTAGGATTCTCGGAGACTATTTAAAGGCTCTTTGTTATCAGAATAAAGGAGATTCGTTTTGGTTTGCTATTATTTTCTGGTGAATTCCAGTTTTATGAGTTTGGGATTTATGCTAGTAAACCTTTGAACTTCCATTCTGCGCTAGTTCTAGAGCCAAGGTTGTCCAAAGAATATGCTATAATAATTTTAAAAAATAAGTTACAAATGGAATATAGTGTGTGGTGGGAGTATATGTTTAGAGCAGTGTTGTAGGTAAAAGTATTTCGGAAGATAAAATCTTTTAATTCAACATAACTAAGATATATCAATCATTTGCATTAGTTCTCTTTATAATTACTTGAACTTTGCAATGAAATAATATACAATGTTACTAGAAAATTATTCTAGTTATTATATTATGACATCCAACTCTCGTTCACGCTTTGTAGTTGTAGCATTTTCGCAATCCTTCATAAAAACCATTTACGTGAGTAATCAGGAGGTTCGTTCTTCCAACGCCTATTTTCTATATTAGAAATAGATTCCAATTCTATTGATAGAAAGTGATATTAGATTGTGATTTTATAGATATGATTTTTGTACATTTTAATCTACATCTTCGTTTATCATCAATGTGTAATTTAAAGAACAAGAAATTTCATGTGAAAGAAACTCTAGACATGATTATTTTATTTAATTGTTAGTCCATCATAGAGTCAATACAAAAACTATTGATACAGGTTTCCTATAATTTTTCAAATTATTTTCTAAATTGTCAATAATTTCAATGAATTTTTCTTAACGTCGACAATATTCACCAAAAACATTTGAATTACGATAAGAAAACATTCAAAAAAATGTTTTTATTATTTTGTATCTAAAAAAAGGATCATGTGCGTGTATTATTAATAAGAGTAAAGAGTGTTGTTTGAGAGAACCTCCCGCTGCGACTCAAAGATTGAACCAATGTTGATGCTTATTACATAACTTGAGTAGCAAGTTTGAATGAGAGTAAGATGACCCATACAAACAAAATTGTCCTTGTTTAATTCAATTATACCGCATTTTAAGTCCTTGTTTTGTGGTCTTAAATTTAATTTAATTTATTTCTCATACTCACTTTTAATCATACATTCACACAAAATATTTTACATGTAAATCCAAAAATTTTCCCCACTTTTTAACTATATATTCTCCAAAAATTATTATTCAAAACATAGTTTTTTTTTTTAAATTAAAGGCCCCCAAACAGGGGCTAAAACTATCAACTCGTGTCGATTTACGAGGTTCCAAGACAACTTAGGAGTTGATGGCTGCATCTATTAATTCACCTCTATTGTTTCTTTGAATTCCTCTCATAATACCATTGTCTCTGTTAATTCTCCACTTTCCTCTTTTCTTACTCTTCCAAAATCTTTCTCATTCACTTCACACTCGATTAGAAGGAAGTTTCTTCGTTGTTAATCCTTATTTTCAGGTTTACAGCATACTCCGGTATGGAAGGGGACGTGTCAGCTTACAGACAGTAAAAATGCTATCGCTGGTTTCCAAATTACACTCATATGGTAACTAAAGTATCTTCTTCTTCTAAAACTACAGGTATGAGGAGCTGAACTTAAGAGTTGACAGAACATTTGGTAAGAAATGCTAACTTTCCAACCGATTTTGTTCTGATACAACCATAAGTGAAATTGAAATAGTATTATTTATCTAAAATATTTAGACACACATAAATTGGATGTCCAATCAGTGAGCACATTTATGGAATACTGCATAAATCATTGATAACTAGATTTGCAAAGACAGAGATTACCTTAACATTACAGATCAAATGAAAATTTTCACAAAGAATGGAAATATAAGTCTTATGCAGGTTCACCTTGAGCTAGATAATTTTCATAGCCGCTTTCACATTTAATCAGTTTTGAAAAACCCCCCAGCGAAATTCCGGCGCCGCACTATCCTTGTTTTCAACCTCTAACCCTAACTAAGTCATCTATACAAAATTGTATCCAAGTTCTTGACTTTTTATAAGTGTTCAATTACTACCCTTTTGTTCACAAATATGCTAATTACAACATTGGACCTAACAAGTTTAACTCCATCCTAGAGCGCTTGGGAGGAAAACCGGGTGGAGGAGTAGAACCATGAGGAGGAGGAAGGTCTTCATCCTTGGATTCTGTTCCATCCGAACCAATTTGAGGCATACATTTTTCAGACATTCCTAATTTATTCCATCATGTCAAGTATCGGGTGGTGGCATTTGACTCAAAAAGTCGTGCTGGTATATACAGTAGGACATCTTCAATGGCCCTGGTATAATTACTCCAAGCAATCTCAGAACTTCCATTCTCTCGCGTTACATGACCTGGAAGATCTTGATCCATCCCAAATTGCATGGCCACGCGATGTGGGAGATATTGCTCAATGCAATCAACTTCTAGGCTAACAAGCTCGCTAGGTCTCAAACATTGCACAAGCCCCACAAATTCATCACTTGAACCAGATTTAAGTAATTCCCAATAATAATTTCCTTGTAAACCATTTGAGGTAGGATTTGCAGCCCTCATGTAAGGGCGCCAAATAAAATCTTCTTTAGCGCCATCTAGTGCCAATGACACTTTTTCCGTTCTGACTTCCTTTATACCATGCCATTGAGACAATCTTAGCTCAACAAACCCAATCGAATTGGGCATTGGACGTAAAGTTGGGAATCTCTCCCAAACCCAAGCCTGCACCAGTTGGAATGGTGTTGTACCCTTAACTTCAACCATTTTCTTTTTTCCTCGTCTAATTTTACATATTTCTGAATTAGTAACAAGGCCGGCTTTCACTGCACTCAAATTTCTAAAAATATCAGCAAGAACAGCCGGTGCAGGTGCAAGTTTTGTACCTTTGGCTAAATTGACCGCGATGGGTAGAGAAGCTTTGCTTATAGTGTCGCGTTCGTATGGAAAAACAAAATGTGACATCCAGTAAGCAAGAAATGCTTCGTGCTCATCTCTCTTTCACTTTCACTTTCACTTTCACGTCCATGAATTTAACCATCCAGGAAGACTTGCTGGCTTTCCTTGCTCTAGTCCGGGAAAGTTCTAATTATGTTGCAAAATACAACATTAGTAACATTTATTTAAAAAATGTTGCGAATGCTCAATTATGTTAGTCAATAGAAACATTCACTTGCTAAAATGTTACGATAGACCCTTTTAGCAACATTTAATCAA
>CAIGRN010003753.1:0-15370 GCA_903798345.1 Fraxinus anomala | reverse complement strand
AATTAACTTTGTGAAAATCTTTTAGTTCTTCAAGAAAGTTTTTCACTTCAACACTTTGAGCTAAACTCATTACCTTCTATTGAAATATTTTATCTCTTCTCTTCTTGTTATCTACACTGATTCTATCATTCGATAAGAAGAGAAGACTTCACTTGTAAACTCTTTTTGAATTGTGGGTCGTGTTGAGGTCCCGAAAAGCTCAACATTGTAAAAGGAACGGTGCTCTTTGGTTTTAAGTCACCGGAAGCGTTGTAAAGAGTTGGATTGCACCACAAGTCAATCAACTTAATGAAAAAGGCTTTGCTCATGATGGAGAGCTTGGTAACGGGAGACGTAGATCATTGCGTTGGATCAAACCTCCATATTATATCGTTTGCACTCTCTAACTCTTTTACTTAACGCTTTTACTTTGTACAAGTTTTATATTGATTCATCTACGTACTTATTTGTGTTTAGATTATTCTCTATCATTTGCGTGTTCATATTAACGAAAAAGTTTTAATAACAAATTTACCCATCCCTTAGTTAGCCAATCTTAGGGCTTTCAAGATCAAAAATTGAATTATTTTTGTAGGTTGGTCCAAGAAGGACAACAAGCAAATGATTTCTAGATAGCAGATGCTCAAAACACATGACTAGAGATAAAACATTGCTATCAAATTTCAAAAGGAATGATGGAGGCTATGTCATCTTTGGGGACAACGCTAAAGGAAAAATCATTGGAATTGGAAATATTGGTAACCATTTCACACCTTCTGTTGAAAATATCCTATTGGTAGATAACCTCAAACATAATTTACTTAGCATTAGTCAATTATGTGACAAAGGGTATCATATTAAATTTGATTCTTCCAAATGTCTCATTAAGGATGATACATCTAAAGAGGTATTGTTTGTAGGAAACCGAAACAAAGATGTTTATATCACAAATATCGATTTTGAAAATAATGAAAAATGTTTAGTGAGTCTAAATGAGGATACTTGGCTATGGCATAGGAGATTATGCCATGTTAGCATGGAACTCCTTTCAAAAATCTCCAAAAATTACTTTGTCAAAGGTTTACCAAATCTAAAATTTGAAAAAGATAAAATTTGTGATACTTGTCAATTTGGTAAACAAGTAAAAAACTCATTTAAACCTAAAGTATACTCTTCAACTACAAAATCATTGCAACTTCTCCACATGGATCTTTTCAGACCTTCTAGAATCACTAGCTTGGGCGGTAAACATTATACTTTTATAATTGTTGACAATTTTTCTAGATTTACTTGGGTTATATTTTTGAATTTAAAAGAAGAAGCTCTAAAAGCTTTTAATCATTTTTGTAAGAAAGTTCAAAACGAAAAATGTTATACCATTACAACAATTAGAAGTGACCATGGTGGAGAATTTGACAATGTTGCCTTCGATAATTTTTGCAACGAAAATGGATATGAACATAATTTCTCGACTCCTAGAACTTCTCAACAAAATGGTGTAGTAGAAATGAAGAATCCTACATTATAAGAAATGGCTAGAGCCATGCTTAACGAGAATAGTTTACCAAAATACTTTGGGGTCGAAGCCTTAAATACCGCTTGTTACATTGTAAATAGAGTTTTAGTTAGTTGTAAGAAAACTAAAACTCCTTACGTGCTTTGGAAAAATAGAATTCCCAATATTAGTTACTTTAAAGTTTTCGATTGCAAATGCTTTATTTTAAATACAAAAGATAACTTGGGAAAGTTCGATTCAAAATCCGATGTTGGTATTTTTCTAGGATACTCATCGAACTAGCAAAGTTTATAGAGTTTTTAACAAAAGAACTCTAGTCGTTGAAGAATCCATACATGTCACATTTGATGAAACTAACTCACTTGGACGTGAGAAAGATATTGATGATAATGTAGGGTTGGAAGCTCCATTCGAACAAATGAACATTTAAGGTCAAAACAAGGAAGTGCCGAACAAAGAATAAACGAAGGAGCGCAATGCTCAAGAAAGTGAAGAAAAGTCAACCGAGGTTCAAAATGATACCCGCTATCAAAGAAATTGAAGTTTGGTCCATCTCATCCAAAGATATTAATAATAGGCGATCCATCTAAAGGTATCACCACTAGAACCTCTCTTAGAAATCATTTAGGTAGTTGTGCATTCATTTCACAAATTAAACTTAAAAACTTTAAAGAAGCCGAGTTTGATGAATTTTGGATACTAGCAATGCAAGAAGAACTAAATCAATTTGAAAGAAATAATGTTTGGGATATAGTTGCTAGACCAAATAATCAAACCGTAATCAGTACAAAATGGGTTTTTAGAAATAAATGGGATGAAAATGGGATAATTGTGCATAACAAGGCTAGATTGGTGGCTCAAGGTTACAATCAAGAAGAAGACATTGATTATGAAGAAACATTTGCAACGGTTGATAGATTAGAATCCATTCGCATGCTTCTTACTTTTGCTTGTCATAAAAATTTCACTTTTTTATCAAATGGATGTCAAAAGTGCATTTTTAAATTGTTCAAGAAGAAGTTTTTGTTGAACAAACTCCCGATTTTAAAGATTTTAAAAATCCGGACTATGTTTTCAAATTTCGTAAAGCTCTCTATGGTCTAAAACAAGCTCCTAGCCTAGAGCTTGATGCGAATGATTGAGCAAGTTTCTTATTTCAAATAGTTTTTCAATTGGAAAAGCGGACACCACTATTTTTGTTAAAACACATAAAAATGACATGATCATTGTTCAAATTTATGTTGATGACATTATATTTGGTGCCACTAATATTCGTCTATGTGAAGAATTCTCTAAGTGCATGACCATGAAATTTGAGATGAGTATGATGGGAGAACTTAAATTCTTCTTCGGTCTCCAAATTAAGCAAACTTGTGGTGGAATCTTCATCAATCAAAGTAAGTACATATTAGAAATGATCAAAAAGTTCGACATGGATGATTTGAAGCCTATGGACACCCCCCATGAACACATCTATAAAATTGGACAATGACGAACAAGGTACGCCGGTTGATATAACAAAATATTGAGGTATGATCGGATCCCTTCTTTACTTAACCACTAATAGACCCGATATTATATTTAGTATGTCTATATACTAGATTTCAATCAAATTCTAAAGAATCACATCTTAAGGCCATAAAATGAATCTTTCGGTATCTAAGTGGCACTAGAACCTTAGGATTTTGGTATCCCAAAGCACTCATATTGATCTACTTAGCTATTTGAATGCGATGCACAATTGATTGTAAAAGTACTAGAGGAACATGTCATATTCTTAGCTTTGCACTTGTATCATGGTTTAGTAAAAAACAAAACTCCGTTGCTCTATCTACCGTCGAAGTCGAATATATTTCGACCGCTAGTTGTTGTGAAAAAGTCACATGGATGAAGCAAACTCTTAGTGATTATCACTTATCCTTTGACCATACACCAATCATGTGTGATAACACTAGTGCAATTAACTTATCTAAAAATGTTATTTTGCACTCTAAGACGAAACATATTGAAATTCGACATCACTTCCTTAGAGACTATGCTCAAAAAGGTGAAATTATGCTAGAATTTATAAACACAAAAAATCAATTGACCGATATACTCACAAAACCTCTATCTCATGATTGATACTCAAGAGGTTTAGGCATAATTGATGAAAATGAAGTATATGCTTGCAATTACATGCTCTTATATGTGTCTATTTTTATATGCATCATATTCCATTTAGCAAAAAAAATTATTCGGACGAGGAACCGGACGTCCAAATCAAACTGGATCATTCGAACGTCTGGATGGCTGAACTAGATGTCAGGTTCAGCGTGTGGTGCGATTTAAAATCGCCTACCAGACTTCTCCCCCTTCATTTCTTCCTCTTTTCTCCTCATTCCTCTCCCTAAAGCTCTTCTCCATAACTCAATTTATCACCTCAAAACATCAATTACACTTTTATTTTACAAAACCCATCATCTTTACATCTCTATTTCTCAAAGATTTCACCTTTCATCTTCAAAATCTATTCTTCACCAAATTTTCGAACCCTAGACATTCCACACACACTCATCCTCGAATTTCAACTATGTCAAGCTCTAGATAGATGGATAAAAGGCTCAAAAGCACGATGAGGTGCCCTTCACCCTCTTCTTCCGACAACGAGTTCGATTTGGAACCCGAGGTACCGGTCAACCCATTTGAAAAATCACCAATTTTAATTTGTAAGAATGTTGATTTTGCCAATTTTACTTTTGAAGCTCCCGCATTTCATATTGAGGAACTCTTTAAAAACATGGGATGGATTTCAATTGCCACAACGGAAGAACATGCATACCCCCAACTAATGAAAGAGTTTTATCAAATATGTCGATTTCACGTTCCGATGACATTTCATCCTTAGTAAAAATAAACCTGTCATTATAACCAAAGCACTTATTCGTGCCATTTTAGAACTTGAAGTGTGTGAAACACAAATTTTTCGCCACAAGACACATCCCACGCTCGACTGCTATGTCCCTACCGATGCTTGTCGTCGAGTTACTGGGAAAATTTTTGAAAATATTACCAAAGTTAGTGCACATCAATTGTCTCTTCCATGCAAAGTCCTACATAACATAATTGCAAATGTTATCCTACCCCCGAAAAGGTCATCGAGATGAAGTGAGTTCCTTTGATCTCTTCCTTCTCAATTCCTTTCCTGTAGTAGAAAACTTGATTTTCCAACCATTGCATTGGACTTATTAAGCTTATGCATTCATCACGAACTGTTAAGGCCTTACCATATGGCATGCTTCTCACAAAATTTTTCAAGCACTTTTACGTTGCATTAGATGGTGAAACATATTTCTCACTTAAACCCACCGACACCATCAACATTCAAACCCTTAAATGAATGAAAATAGTAAAACCTCGGGTCCGACCCCACCTCGGGTCCATCGGCTCTACCTTTTGATGGTGATGAGGATGATGATACTGATATACCGCAAGCTCCACACCCTCCTCAAGATACTCCTAGTGCTCATTCTTCATTCCATGGTTTCGTATTTACCGAGAATCACTATAGTCTTCTCAATGGACTATTGACTCTCTTACATCTTCGGTTGATGGGCTTAGAGAGATGCTTCGAGAGTTGCAAGTGCAGCAGGACACCATTCGAGCTCAAAAGGATGCTATTCAAGCACAACAGGCAGACATGCAAGCTCAGCAGAATACATTCTACGGTCACTTCTAAGCCTTGTTTCCTCCATCGCCTCCTCCAGAGACCTAGTCCTAGTTATCATGCATTTTATCCTTACTTGCTTTACTATGAATATTTTCTCCCATTCAACTTCATGGTGTTGACTATTTCATTATGAATTATATGTTTTTGAGATTTCTCTACCTTATGTTTTGTTTTATCTTCTTTCTCTATGCCACATTTTTTTCTTATGCCAATAGGGTGAAAACATATGAATGATGATTTGCATGCTTGATTTGCTTAACGTGAATAAGAAATGGGGAATTGAACATTGCAAGTGTATAAATTAAGGAGATATTCCTTTCTATTGCAAATCATCTATTGTTTGAAATAATAAAAAAATGGAGAAATTGTTGACCTATGGTCAAATCTTACATTTTGAAATATTGTTTGTTTAATATAAGAAGTCTAATTTAAATCTTCAAAATGTTACACGTTGCCAAATTTGAGACAAAGCTATTGGATGAAAAGATTTTCGATCAAGGAAACTCAAGATGAAGATCGATCAAGAACTCATGTAGACAAACTTTGCGTCATTTCAAAATCGAGCACTCGCGCCAAAATTAATCAAAGACATTGGAACTAGATTTATTTTAGCTCGCTTGTAAAGTTAAAGCACTTTAATTCTTGACAATGATACATTGAAAGCTCGAATGATGAATTTCTTATGCACGATAAAATTCACGTCATGAAAACATTTACAAAAAAATTATTTTTCAAAGGTAAATTTTTCAACCTAATCTTGAAAACTATTATACCTCACTAACCTTGAAATATCTAATTAAATTATCATGCAAAATATTTGATTGACTACAAACAAAACAAATTTTTGACCCAGAAAAACTTCTGCTCATCCGGACGTCCAGATGTCCGGTTCACCAGCAATGATCGAATTTTCGATCGTTCTAACAAGCTTCAAATGGCTATTTTCTGGGGTCGTCTAGTTTGGTAGAAAAGTTATCATTTTTCACTTCTATAAATACCAACTCATTTGTTATTCATACATACGACTTTTGAGCATTCAATTGATATATTCCTTTGAGCTAACCTTGTATTAACTTCTCATATCATTTATTATCAAATCATTTTGCCATTGAAACAGCTATGATCAAATTAATTCTTGAAAATCATTCCATAAATCAAAGATTTTCACACCTAACACTTGAGCTTCATTTATTGCATTTTAAATTAATTCTTGAAAATCATTCCACACATCAAAGATTTTCACACCTAATACTTGAACTTCATTCATTGCTATCTATTAAAGTGTTAGCTTACTTTTCTTCTTGTACTCAACTTTGGAATAATCATTTATTAAAAGAGAAGATTTCATTTGTAAACTTACTTGAATTGTAGGTCGTGTTGAAGTCCCGGAAAGCTCAACGTTGTAAAAGGAACGGTTCTCCTTGATTGTAAGTCACCGAAAGCGTAAGGGGTTGGATTGTACCACAAGTCAATCAACATAGTGAGATTGGCCTTACTCGTGCCAGAGAGCTTGGTAACGAAGGACTTAGATCATTACGTTGGATCAAACCTCCGTAATTATATCGTTTGCACTCTCTATCCCTATTCACTTATTGCTTTCATATTTGTGTTTATTATTTAAATCAATCTATCTAGTTATTATGTGTTTGATTTTAAGTTAATTCTTAGAAAAAGTTTTAAAAATCAATTCACCACATCTTGGTTAGCTAGTTTTGGGCTTTCATTCTCCTCCATCATTCATTCATCTTCCTATATTGTCGACTTAGGATAATCTTTCTAATTCTAGAAGTCATGGTCATTCTTCTCTTCCTCCACCACTTGAGACTACCTCCAACACCTTACACATGTCCACAAATAATTCCCATCCTCGATCTGCTTCTCCATCTCCTATGTATAATAGGTCCCATGATATTCCTTTATCTCAGCTAGTCAAGTAGCATCTGAATTTGATCTTAACTTGGACAGTTCTTCACATTCATCACATATGAACTCACAAGTTCCTATTACTAACCTTATCCGCCCTACCACAATTGTCACTCGATAAAAAAATAACATCTTTTGTCCCAAACAAATCGTTGACCTTCATACAACTACCAAACCTTGACTTGACCAAACTGAACCTATGTTATTTACTCAAGCTCAAAAGTCTCCTATTTGACACAACGCCATAAGTGAGGAGTATGATGCTCTCGTTCAAATTTCAACATGGACCCTTGTTGCTCCTAATCCTACACAAAACATTATTGGGTGTAAGTGGGTGTTTAGTATTAAGAGGAATCCTGATGGATCCATTTCTCAATACAAGGCTCGCCTAGTCGCAAAAGGTTTTCACCAAAGACCCAGAATTGATTTCAATGATACCTTTAGTCCAGTTGTAAAATCGACCACCATTCGTATCATCATTACTCTTATTGTGGTTAACAGTTGGCAATTACGACAGTTGGATATTAATAATGCTTTCTTACAGGGAAGGCTTACTGAAAATGTCTACATGCAACAACCTCCTAATTTTATTGATTCACAATACCCAAATTATGCGTGTAAACTGAAGAAGGCAATCTATGGTCTAAGACAGGCACCAAGGGCTTGGTATTATGAACTCCGTAACTTTCTATTATCTTGCGGTTTCCTTAATTCTAAGTCTGACAGTTCTTTAGTTATACATGCTCATAATGATCACCTCGTTTATCTTTTGGTTTATGTGGATGACATAATTGTTACTGGCACTACTCCTTTTCGGATTCAACACTTTATCTCCAATTGGCTAGTAGGTTTTCTTTGAAGGACCTTAGCACTCTCAATTATTTTCTTGGCGTTGAGGTCTTTCGTACCTCTTCCTAGTTATTTCTTTCACAAGCGAAATATATTCGTGATTTACTTGATAAGACCAACATGCTTAATGCAATGGAGGTTTCTACTCCTCTTACCTCTAATGAAACATTACGTCTTCATGATGGCAATCCACCAACTGATGCAAAACAATATCGACAGGTCATTGGTTCCCTCCAATATTTATCTCTCACACGCTATGATGTTTCCTATGCTGAGAATAAACTATTATAGTTCATGCATTGTCCTACAACAACTCATTGGTCTGCTGTCAAAAGAGTTTAGCGCTATTTCAAAGGCACCTTAACACAATATCTTTATATCAGCTGCTACTCTCCTCTTCGACTTCATGCCTTTGCAGATGCTGATTAGGCCAGTAACCTTGACGATCGTTCATCTACTTCAGCCTATGTGGTATTCCTAAGTTCCAATCCTATCAACTGGAGCTCTAAAAAGCGAAGGTTCATTGCTTGTTCCTCTACAGAAGCCGAGTATCGTGCTACTGCCTCAAGAGCAGCTGAAGTCAATTAGATTTCAAATCTCCTTCATGAACTTCGGGCCTCTTCTGCTAATATTCCGATCATCTATTGTAACAATGTTGGAGCAACATATCTCTGTGCCAATCCAGTTTTTCACTCACGTATGAAACATGTGGACATTAATTTTCATTTTGTCCGAGATCAAGTTGCCAAACATCAACTACGTGTCTCACATGTTCACACTGCTGATCAATTTGCTGATTCTCTTACAAAGCCACTTTCTCAAAAGCCCTTTCATGATCATCGTCACAAGATTGGCCTTCACGACGAACGCACAATCTTGCGGGGGCATGATAACCATAATTATTTTCATTAGTGCCTTGATTTTAGGGTGTAACTCCCGTAACTCATTTGTAATAATTTGTATCTTGATTTTAGGGTATAACTCCCGTAACTCGCATGTAATTAGTTGTAATTGATCCTATAATTGATCCACATGTATTTGTATATATTCTCACCAATACATGAATGAAATTACCACATTTGTACCAGAAAATATTATCTTCTTTAGTTACCACTATAATCTGATGTGTTGTGTTGGCATTACTTCTTTTATTTTATCCCTGTTTATCTCATATTATTCCAAAACAAAGAAAGATTCTTCACCACATTCACTCAATAAAATATTCTACACACAAATCAATAAAGTTAATTTAAATTTCAACTACACATTCTCCAAAAAATAATATTTATTACTCTATTTCTTTTACAATAATGGGAAACAAACACACACTTTATTATTATTGCTCTCGAATGTTAGAATTAAAATTTTAGTTTTGTTACAAGTACATTCTGGTTGACATTGTGTGAGGCCATCAACATTTTTCCCTTTAAAATAATCAATGGCACAATTTTTGACAACAAACACAATGCCAACAAAAATGTCACCATGGAATGAACAAATAGCATAATTCTTAGGCTAATATTTTTCTTCTGATTATTATAAAAATACTATATTTTTTTACAGAGTTCACTGTTTACATAGTTCTACAACAAAGTAGTAAAATATAAATAAATAAAAGATAATTGTCGAGAGATAAAAGATAAATTATTTACATAATATTTATTTTATACATAATGATGCAATACTATTGATTATTTGATACCTTATTTATAGAGTATACCGGAGTTCTTTACGAAGTAAAGGCCAATATTTGTTACTTCACATTTTAATTGTAAAGTTATTAATCTCTGCACAGCATAGTATTTATGTTGCTAACTTTTCTTCATCAATATCTCATCTTCAATTAATTAGCAAAACTCATAAGTGAATATGATTTTTATCAAAATATTCTGGCAACGCACTTTGAAATAAGGAAAAAATAATTTGTTGAACTTTTGCATTTATTATTTTGAAGTATACGATGGACATATAAGTTATTTTACGCTCTCAAATGAACTTTTTTTATGGAAACCATTTTTAGAGATGGGATTTGCTAATTAATTGAAAGTTGATGATAAGAATGCATCGAAAAAATTAGGGTATAAGAGTTATAAACCAATAAAAATGTGCTGTGAATAATTAAACCAAAGTAAAGTACAATAATTCATATATTATCTTAATTATTATCTCTAAAACGTCTTTTTAGCTAATGAATCGTATGAATCACATTTTCGAATGGGTAATTATATAGCACTCACATTTTTTAGTTGAAGTTTCAATCTTTACTCATTGTCTCGCTAATATTCTAATATTTTTTTGTTGTAATTTTATCCGCAACTTTCTATTAGCTATCACATATTGTTCATGATTTTTAAATTAACAAAAAATAATAATAATATACTTAAAAGTACAACATACTATTTATCCATCATTTTAAAGTAAACTAATCAAATATATGAATAGAAACCATCGCAGGCCACTCATAAACGGCGTACCATTGCCTTAATTTCAGCAAGCATGATCCTCATTTAGGAAAGTAACATACAACAAATTTTGGTACGAAATTGGGCTATTTTCTTCCCACTTACTATTGGGAAAACACATTGATGTGGGATTTTTGGATTCTAATAAGCAAATGGATTATTAAATTAATCAATAAAATGTTCCTTGCCCAATAGACTGCACCGCATGAGAACATACATGTGAATGAGAGCCTAAGTTCGTCGAATTATTGATGTGGAAATACCATTTTGGCTCATTTCGAAGCATTTAATTTTTTAGGGGCCTACACAACACAAATATAAGTTTTGTTAGTGAAGGGTCATATTCCAAGGCTTTTAGGTGTGAATGATCATAAATTTTGGATCCCTCACCAACTAGATTTCCTTCTAGTATTTAACTATTAGCTAGGCGTCACGCACGAAAAGACTTGAACATTGCGTTAGATCGATTGGTCAAATAAAAAAAGAAAAAAAAAACAAGCTGCTAACATGACATGAGCCTCTCTTTCTTTGTTGCGGTTGGTCGCCTTAGTTCAATCAAATGAGTTTTTAGAGGCAAAATCAAATCGCCTAATATGTATACAATCTCACTTCCAAGGACAATCGGGAAAATTTCCTATTGCCCCCACTTCAGCTTCCCCTCTACAACCTTTCGTGACTATATAATATTACGAACAATAAAGACTCAACCACCCACTTTTTACATCACTACACAAGTTGCATAATGGTGTGGAGAGATGATTAGATAAGATGAACATACTCTTCTTTTCAATCCAACAAAAACATGCTTGGCATTTTTGAATCATGTTACATGTACATTTTTTTTGACAACAAATTTGATATTGTGCCACATATCTTGACATCATTGGACAATTTGTTTTAAAAAACACACACACATTCCCACTCATTTCAATTTGAAACTCAATGGATTGTAAACCACAATGTAAACAAGAGAATTAAAAGTGGTTTTATCCGGCACTTTTACTTTTTTTTTAAAACCTGTAAACCAAAATAGGTTGTTGCTTGCACTAACATAGTTCCAAACACGTTCTTATCTATTAGTACTCGAGAAAAGTCCAAATATTAACAGGATAATTAGTCGATTTATCCCATCCCAATAATTGAGTCATTTATCAAGAATAAAATATTTGGATAATTAGCACATAATGTCCTCACCTTTCACTGTTATTGTAAAAAAGTCCATACCTTTCATTTTTTTCACATTTTCACCCTTATTTTCACTTTTTATTTTGCAAAAGATCATTTTCGTCAATTTTTTCAACTAAAAATTGTAAAATAACAAATATACCCTTCTATTTAAATAAAACAAAATGAAAAAATTAATTGCAATCATAGTCCCAATTTTTTTTTTTACAAAAGCGCAAATGAGTTCCAAATAAATTATTAAAAGAGTAATTAGCACATAATGTCTCTACCTTTCACTATTATTCCAGAAAACGTCCCTACTTTTTTTTTTTTTTTTTGCATTTTCACCTTTAACTACACATTTGATTATCCAAACCATCATTTCTATCAATTTTCATTCAATTTCTCAATAAAAAGTTGTGAAATGATGAATATACCCTCATATTTAAATAAAAAAAGCTAAATAATTAATTAAAATCATAATCCCAAATTTTAAAAAAATTGCAAACTAGTCTCAATGAAATTTATTTAAAATTTTAAAAAAAATAAAATGTGCAAACATCCCAAATAAATTATTAAAGAATTAGAAATTAAAAAAATTTATTTTTATTTAAATAGGAGTGTATATTCATTATTTCACGATTCTTTATTGAGAAATTGGATGAAAATGATAGTTTGCGCAATCAAATGTGTAATTAAGGGTGAAAATGCCAAAAAAATGAAATGTAGAGACTTTTTCGTAATAACGCTGAAAGGTAGTGACATTACGTATTAATTACCCTTTTAATAATTTATTTGAAACTCATTTGCGCTTTTTTTAAAAATTTGGGACTATGATTGCAATTAATTTTTTCTTTTTGTTTTTGTTTTATTTAAAAAGAATGGTATATTCGTCATTTCACAAATTTTAATTGAAAAATAAATGAAAATAACATTTTACGCAATAAAAAGGTGAAGATACCAAAACATGAAAGGTGGAGACATTCTCTACAATAACAATAAAAGATGTGAACATTATGTGCTAATTTCCCAAAATATTTCAAGCTCAAGTTTAACATCTTACTAGGCCTACATGTTTAATTTGACTAGTCCCTGTTTGTCATTCATTATTTTACATTCTACCACTTTTTTTTTTACAGTACTTATTTTTAACCACATTTTTCATTAAAATAATATTACACACAAATCAAAAGCTTTTCCTTTATTTTTAATTTCACATTTTTCATCAATCTACTATTTCATAATATATTTTTCAAAATTAAATGGACTAAAACACACTTTTAATAATTTACAATGGGAATAAAAAATATGTGATTTAACATGGTATTCTGTGCCTGGAAATGACATTAAGCCCCTGTTTGGCACCCATTCTATTTTCATTCTCATTCTCATTTTTTTCTCTTTCTTCATTTCAACCACACATTTTTCAAATAAAATAATATTACACACAAATCTAAAACTTTTTATCAATTCTCCACCACATCCTTCCCCATCAATCACTATTCCAAAATTTTTCGTTCTCATAAAATGGGTGTCAAACACCCTCTATTGATGAGAACATGAGGAAAAATGGAGTTGGCAGTGCACATCAAATCAGAGTCATTTTCATATTATTAATTATTTACTATGTTAGCTATAAAAGATAAGAATTAAGCTTGTTTACCGGATAGTGTTTGACACCCTTTTCGACCGACACTCACATGCATGTGAGGTCCATATGGGATTCGTGTGAATAAAATATTCCAAAAAAGTGCCTCCTCCCCTTGTTGTGGGTGTGCTGTCGGGAAAGGTGTAAAACCTTCCTTGACAGCGTAACATGATTGAAAAGATAAAGAATAAATTTATATGTACAACCCCGTGATGTACGGGTCGTGGCCTCGTACATCAAGCATGATTCGAAGATAAAATGGTGCAAGGGAGATTTTCAAGTAAACTAAGCAAACCTTATTTGTCATTCATTTTTCCCAAAAAAAAAAAAGAAAAAAAAGTTCTCAAATTCTTTTTCGACAACACATTTACATAATAAAATATTTTGTAATTCAATACTTTTTTCTACTTTTTAATCACACGTTCTCTAAAAAATTACTATTTCAAAACTCATTTTCTCCAATAAAATTATTTTCAATGCTTGTTAAACAGGGGCTGACCAGTCATTTAAATTTTTTATAGATGTTGGAATAATTAGCATTTGAGATTAAGGATTTGGTAACAGACCTAATCATCGATTAAACATCAGAATACTAAACCCAACTCATAATTATATAAGATATAGTATTTGTACAGAAAATATGTTGCCAGAATTAATACAAATAATACTTGGCAATTTTTTTGTTGGACAATGGTAAAAAAACAAAAACAGACGGACCAAACAAATGTTGCCACAACACATCTGTGTTAATTCTGGCAACACCGCTTTTATACAAGCCGAGAAACTGTAATTATAATTCTCTTTCGGAAATTTTTTTTTCCTTCTAAGTGATTATATTAATTAATTGGGAAAAAAAAAAGGCACTCAATCATGTGATGGATCAAAACAAGTCCTAGTTGTGTCACATAATTGTGCGACAGTGTCGCGTTGATATTTTGTACCGAATGATTGTTCTATTTAGTCAATGTTTGTCTCTCATTCTTTCAAAAAAAAATTTTCTATAAATTCATTTTCAATTATACATTTACACAGTAAAATATTATATACTTAAATTCAAAATTTTTCTCTATTTTCTAACCGCGGATTTCTCAAAAATTTACTATTCAAAATAATATTTCTTTAAAAAAAATATATCAACCAAACATGGGCTTAATTGGTTATGAGCCCGTCTAGTGACCCAAAAGTGGTGCTTCTTTTTCGATAGGGTTATAATGAGTTCGGTTGTTCCCTTGATTTTTGAATTGAAAGACATGCATTTTAACAACTCAGTTTTGATAAATATATCTTTCATTTTATATGACCACTCTATTTAAAGGGGAAGAGTGGCACTCGATCAACACACGTGAGGGAAAAAGTTCGGATTAGAAGCAAAATTAACAAAATATATGAAGTTAGAAATTTTGTGAGTCATTCAGTACAATGTTGTCTATGCATATGACAAACTTGATTACGTGCAAGATAGCTTGCCTAGATCCTCTCCTCACATTCATCATGATTCATATGTAAACACATGAATAATTTTTAATTATATATCAACCGTTTTTTACTTTATATCAACTGTATTTTACTTTATGATACTTCGAAATTAAGGATGACAATAGGGTGAGGATTACAATATTCTTATTTATCATTTCGTTTACTTATTTATTTATTTGAAATATAATTTAAATTAGAAAGGTAAAAAGTAAGAGTTGGTGCGAGGATCAAGTTCCTCATCCCCGCCCCGACTCCCAAGCAAAACGAACTTAAGATTTATAAATTATTTTCTTTTTAACTTTCCCACCAAGAAATACAGTCCATAGTAATCAATTTTTTCCCTCTTTCACAGCTCAATTTCAAGTTAAAGAAACACTATAAAATAAGCCAAAAAGTACCATTAAGGCCAACTCCAACCATACACCAAAATTTGAGAAGTTTTGCATCATTTTTACACCAAATCTTGCAACAAACTAAAAATCATCTACAATCATCACACAAAAACTTACACCAAATGGACAGTCTTTAATCATTTTCTTCTCTTTTTTTATTCTCAATAATTTATTTATTTGAGAAAATATTTCTTTATTTATTTTAAAAATAAATAAATTTGTAAATCAATAATTACGTTAAATTAAGAAAAA
>CAIGRN010003732.1:0-12120 GCA_903798345.1 Fraxinus anomala | reverse complement strand
AAGAGTTTTATTGACCAAGAATAATTGAAAAAGAAAATTACAATGATCCTAAAAACTAGTAATCATATATCTCACACGTTTCAAATTGTAAAGAAGATCCAAGTATTTATAGGGAACATGTAAGGGGATGTCCAAAGCTCTAATAAATGAGTTGTTGTTGAAGTAGAATGTCAAACATATTAAAACGCGAAACGGATTTGGGCCGAATAACACTATCACTCGAGTGAGAGGTTGGCGACAGTCGGGCGACAACCCCGTCGCTTGAGCGACGGGGTAACAATATGCAGGCAATAGAGTTTCAGATGTTTTTCTACCTTGCTCGCTCGAGCATCCACCTAGTGCCACGCTAGCGAAAATGCGATGACTTTTCTTTCCGGTCCATAATTTAATCTATTCAAGTCTAATACAAATTTCAACTCCTAATGGGCTTCCAAAGTAGAACTTCAACTTAACATAGGACTTCAACAGTATTCCAATCTTGAATTCTTCATGACGTGCACTTCAATTAGATTTCTTTAATTACTTCAAAAAGTCAACAAAGGAATTCGGGTCACACTCAAATTCCAATAGTTTGGATGGTGAATACTCCAAGGACCAAATTGATAAGGTTCAAGATTATATAGATACGGACGAATAAGCTATTTGATGAATTAATTATTATGACTGAGTACTTTGATGACTGTGATATTTGTGTACTTGTGGTTTTACATTTGAATGTTGGTGAAATATTGGAAAAATGTTTGATATTTATGTTGATGTATAGTGTATGTCGTTGTTGAGAACTTATGGAACAGGTCATGTGAATTTAGTTGTATAAATAGAAAACATTTATGCATGTCAAATTAATGTTTGTAATGTACACAACAATTTTGTTCATTAAAATGTTGTGCATATGTAGTTTCTACAACAGTTTGCAGGTCAATAAATATCATACGAAAATGGAATGACAGCAAACCAGTGTCATTAATAATCAAAAACAACAGTTTTAGGTAGAAACTCTTTTCATTAGTAAATTATCTCAACGCTTTTACAGCTATAACCGCTATTATTAGTGATCAAACACAACATTTTTATAGACGAAACCGTGTTCATAAGTTGGAATATAGAAACGAATCACATGTATATTTTGTTTTTTTTTTTTAAAGGACGGTTGAAATAAATCAAATGTACTGTGCACTAATCAATTCTAAAATACAATTATTAATTTAGCCAATTTGTTGGAAGCACGTGGTGGATGTTAGTTCAAGATTCTACAATTATATATACTTTAAATATGGTTCATTTATGAATTTAAATAAATATACATCTTGCTAAATTTGTAGTGTTTCGTTCATTGCAACTTATTGCCCGACTTTTGATTTTCTTGTCAATAATCGCCAGTAAACAACGTACGTATTAGCGGCCAAAAATTTCCATTACAAAGTGTGTCGTTGATGACCTCAAATATGCTCAGAAACATAAATAAAATGTTAGTTGTAAATTTTTTGAAAGTTGAAAGGTATCAACAAACATAAATACGTTGATTGTTGCGAAAATTTTCAAGAAATTTTGATCCGGGCTCAGAAAAACCAACCAAACGAACACTACCAATCTCAAGCTCGACCCAAAACTCTCAAACACTTTGGTTGCCACACGTCTTCTCTTTTTACCCTACAAAGAAGAACACTATGGTGCTGCTTTGCAATTTCACAAACGGAGGAAGAAAATGGAAGAAAGCAATGTTTGAATCTCACACAAGAACCTTCAAACTCTTGCCTGCCTATCTCTGTTTTTCTCTCCTCAATTGCTCTCACACATACGCCCCAAAAAGAACATGGCTAGGAGATGGATACATATAAAGGATTGGTTTAGGTCACCAACTTGGGCCATACTTATCCTTAAATGGACCAAGACAAGTGGGCTAAGAATAATACCAAACAAATGGGCTAACAATTAATTTAAACCTACAATCTAATTTAGACAAGTGTACCTTGTTTTCAGGTCTAGCTAGCACATGGTGTCGATAAATTATTTGACATCTTTTTTAAATTATTGCCAGATTTATTGTGTATCAAATCAAACAAATCTCCACATTGATACTTAATCAACCTATAAGCAAACAAAATACAAAGTTTATACTTGCATAATTAAGATAATCAATAAAATTGATATCACGGACCTTACCTAATGTCTCAAAACATACATGCTTCATGCACTCAACTAATGAAACACCCAAGTAGAAGCAAGTAATCACAGTAATCAATCACGAGCATATAAACATGCGATGAAGATATAACATAGGATAACACACAAATCTCTTCAAACATGTTTACCCAAAACAACAAACTAATACCAAGTCAGTCAATCAAACAGCCAACACATATGCAACATATACATAAATGACCCCAGGAAAAGATCTTACCACACCTATTATATCCTATTTCGTCTTGTTCGCACTTTGAGAACACATATCTCCTCTCATCATCCACCATGCTCACTAGACAAATCACTAACTTATGTTTAATTGGTAAACCACAATAAATCCTAACTCCACAAGATAATCCTCTATCACTACATCACATATCTCAACCTAAGTGGATAATAGGTTTCCACCTAATAGAAGTGATAAAAGTATCACTCTCGCAGTCCACCTGATCAAGGTCTTTACAGATAAATGATTCCAGACATTTAATCACATCTCCACTCGTGATTCAAATGTCACACTTTACATCCCCCGATTTATACCACTAATGCACCCTTAGGTATCTATACTCCACATTGCCAAAAGACACACAACACTTACTGCTAATGCTTCCCGAACCCACTATGACAAATCAACACTTTTTGGCGACCACAAAAGTTAAGGCTCAATTTAAATCGACCTACGCACCACAAGATTACTCCAACACCATTGCTCTAAAAAATCAATAAAAGATTTATTCCACAAAGGGAAGGATGAATGTGGGATTCACAAAGAAAATAAAAGAAATAGTTAGTTACTTCACTACATTCACAATAGAACCTAACAAAGAGGAATAAGATAACCCATACATGATTGCCTCACATAATCTTACAAACTACTCAGACTCACAAAGATAGAGGAGAAAATGGCTGGCCCTTTTTCTTCTCACACCACTCATAGGGCAAAAAAGAAGTATGTCATAGATCTCAACCCACTATGTATGCAAACAAATTATACAATAATAAGATCACTCTCATTTCATGCAATTACATACATGAAACAGATTAAAAATATAACATATAACATTGCAACAGAATTAAACGATCATACATGCAGAAAGGATTACACATAGATGCANCTATGTATGCAAACAAATTATACAATAATAAGATCACTCTCATTTCATGCAATTACATACATGAAACAGATTAAAAATATAACATATAACATTGCAACAGAATTAAACGATCATACATGCAGAAAGGATTACACATAGATGCATATAAGACGAGGACGCTCTACTTCGTAGACAAGGCTCATTCCGTACTTGACTACGAGCTCATGTAATACTTGCCCCTATCTCTAAAGGGGCTTATGCTCTTAAAAGAATATACCATTTTTTCACTGTTCATTTCTGTCCGGTTATTTTCACATTGAACCTGTTTCAAACTGGTTTACTACTATTCATTAAATCATAGGTGGATTGGACTGTTCATAGGCCCAATTTATTAAAAAAGTAGAAGAAAATGGGAAAGCAAAGAACAATGTAATTTTTCCACACGGTACTTTTAAAAATGCCTTGGTCAAACTCCCAAATTTCCACTTTGAATTTTCAATTATTGCATATTTTCACAATGGCCTTTTGGATGTTAAAAGACAAATATGCCCTTAAATATGTTATACAATTACAAAATATTGTTTTGTTTAGAGGATAATACTACTTTTTTAGTTAACAAGTGAAAACCAAACACATCACACTTAAATTTTAAAAATTAGCTGACTTTTCTTATTTATTTATTCCAACGCAGATAAAAACTCATCTTTCATTTGCTTCAACCTCAAAATCTCAGATTTATCGAACGCTGTACAAGAAAATACTTTTTTATATCAATCACTTCGAATTGGTATGTATATTAACGTATATTTAATTTCATTTTCGTTAAATTAGTATACATTTTTAACCGATAAATTCTTATCTTACACAATGGTGAGTGTAAATACGGTAAGGTCAAATACAATATCTATTGCAATTATGGTAGTTTGGTGCAAAATCAGTAAGCGTGAATATGGTGAGCTCAAATACGATAAGTGTAAATACGGTTTTATGGCGAAAATACGGCATCTTAGGTGCAAATATAGTAATCACTAATACGATGAGTGCAAATAGAGTGAGTTCAAATATGATATATACTACAATTACCGTAATGTAGTGTAAAATTGGCAATTACGAATACGGTGAGCGCAAATATAGTATGTGGAAATACGATCT
The DNA here is from genome assembly GCA_903798345.1 of Fraxinus anomala. Taxonomy (NCBI): domain Eukaryota; kingdom Viridiplantae; phylum Streptophyta; class Magnoliopsida; order Lamiales; family Oleaceae; genus Fraxinus; species Fraxinus anomala. The sequence continues at coordinate 7,690 of CAIGRN010003732.1, read as the reverse complement.
ATGGTGCAAATATGGTATCTTAGGTGCGAAACAAGTAAGGGAAAATATAGTAAGTCCAAATATCGTAAAAAAAATGAAAAAGTTCCATTAAATTAAAGCATCCCACTACCCAACACACACAGTGGGCCCTACATGTAGAAAAATTAAAAGCAATGATGTGTGTGATTTGAAAACACTTCCCACTTAAAATCTCAAAATCAACTAACTTTTCTTATCCGTTTATTCCAACACGGATAAAAATTCTCTCATCTTTCATCTGTTTCAACCTCAAAATCTCAGAAATTTATCGAATTCTATACAAGAAAATATTTTTTTATATCAATCACTCTAAATCGGTAAGTATATTTACTCATTTTTAATTTCATTTTCGTTAAATTAGTATATATTTTTAATCGATAAATTATTATCTTACACAATGATTAGACCAAATACAGTGAGGTCAAACACTGTATATATTGTAGTTACGGTAGTTTGGCGCAAAATCGGTAAGCCCGAAAACGGTGAGCTCAAATACGGTAAGTGTAAATACGGTTTAACGGTGAAAATATGGTATGTTATGTGCAAAATCGGTAAACGCAAATACGATGAGTACAAATACGGTGTATACTGCAATTACAATAGTTTAGTGTAAAATCGACAAGCGCGAATACGGTGAGTTCAAATATGGTAAGTAATAATACGATTTATGGTGCAAATACGGTATCTTAGGTGCAAAATCGGTAACGAAAAATACAGTAAGTGCAAATATCGTGACAAAAAAAGAAAAGCGTTTCCATTAAGTTAAAGCATCGTACTTCCCAACACACACGGTGGGTCCTACATGTAGAAAAATTGAAAACAATTACGCATGTGATTTAAATACACTTCCCACTTAAAATTTCAAAATCAACTATCTTTTCTTATCTGTTTATTCCAACACGGATAAAAGCTCTTTCATCTTTTTCAACCTCAAAATCTCAAACATTTATCAAACGCTATACAAGAAATTTTTTTTATATCAATCACTTTGAATCGGTAAGTATATTTACACATATTTAATTTAATTTTCGTTAAATTAGTATACATTTTTAATCGATAAATTATTATCTTACACAATGGTGAGAGCAAATACGGTGAGGTCAAATGCTGTATATATTTCAATTACGCTAGTTTGGTGCAAAATCGGTAAGTGCGAATACAATGAGCTCAAATACGATAAGTGTAAATACGGTTTTATGGTGATGGTATGTTAGGTGCAAAACAGGTAAATGTAAATAAGATGAGTGCAAATATGTTGAGGTCAAATACTGTATATATTGAAATGAAAGTAGTTTAGATTAAAATCGACAAGTACGAATACGGTGAGCTCAAATATGGTAATTGGAAATACGATTCATGGTGCAAATACATTATCTTAGGTGCAAAATGGGTAAGTGCAAATATGGTGACAAAAAAGAAAAAATCTCCATTAAATTAAAGCATCCCACTTCCCAACGCACACACAGTGGGCGATACATGTAGAAAAATTTAAAACAATTACATGTGTGATTTGAGAACCTTTTGACATAAAAGTCAATTTTGAAAAGTTAAAGCATCCCACCTGTATTTGTCTTCCGAATAATAATAATAATAATAATAATAATAATAATAATAATAATAATAATAATAATAATAATATATATACACACAAAAATTCAACTATATTTGTGTTCTCAATACAACTTATTCACCCACAAAAAAGATATATAATATAATAATATATATATCAATCACTTCGAATCGGTAAGTATATTTACGTATATTTAATTTCATTTTAGTTAAATTAATATATGTTTTTAACCGATAAATTCTTATCTTACGCAACTGTGAGTGCAATTATGGTGAGATCAAATACAATATATATTGCAATTACACTAGTTTGGTGCAAAATCGGTAAGCACAAATATGGTGAGCTCAAATATGATAAGTGTAAATACGATTTTATGGTGAAAATATAGTATCTTAGGTGCAAATATAGTAATCACTGATACGATGAGTGCAAATACGGTGAGTTCAAATATGATATATACTGCAATTACGGTAGTTTAGTGTAAAATCGACAAGTGCGGATACGGTGAGAGCCAATATAGTAAGTGGAAATACAATTTATGGTGCAAATACGGTATCTTAGGTGCAAAATCGGTAAGGAAAAATACAGTAAGTGCAAATACCGTGACAAAAAAAAAAAAAAGCGTTTCCATTAAGTTAAAGCATCCTACTTCCCAACACACACGGTGGGCCCTCAATGTAGAAAAATTGAAAACAATTACGTGTGTGATTTAAATACACTTCCACTTAAAATTTTAAAATCAAATATCTTTTCTTATCTGTTTATTCAAACACGGATAAAAGCTCTTTAATCTTTCATCTTTTTCAATCTCAAAATCTCAAAAATTTATCAAAAGCTATACAAGAAAATATTTTTTTATATCAATCACTTTGAATCGGCAAGTATATTTACGCATATTTAATTTCATTTTCGCTAAATTAGTATACATTTGTAATCAATAAATTATTATCTTACACAATGGTGAGAGCAAATAATGCTGTATATATTGCAGTTACAATAGTTTGGTGCAAAGTCGGTAAGCGCGAATACGGTGAGCTCAAATACGATAAGTGTAAATACGATTTTATGGTGAAAATATGGTATGTTAGGTGCAAAACTGGTAAAAGCAAATACGGTGGGTCAAATATGTTATATACTGCAATTACAGTAGTTTAGTGTAAAATTGGCAAGCGTGAATATAGTGAGCTCAAATATGGTAAGTGGAAATACGATTTATGGGACAAATACGGTATCTTAGGTGCAAATATAGTGACAAAAAAAGAAAAAAGTCTCCATTAAACTAAAGCATCCCACCTGTATTTCTCTTCCCAATAATAATAATATATATACACACAAAAATTCAACTATATTTGTATTCTCAATACAACGTATTTACCCATAAAAAAGATATATAATATAATTATATATATATATACACACAACAATTCAGCTACATTTGTATTCCCATACAACCTCTTTACACACAAACATGTAGCTATATTTGTATTCTCAATACAACTTATTTACCCACACACAAAAATATAATATATATACACACAACAATTTAGCTACATTTGTACTCCCAATACAACCTCTTTACACAAAACAAAAAAAGAAAACTCATTTGGAACTTCGGTTATTTTCGCATTTGAACCTTTTCAAACTAGTTTACTACTGTTCAGTCAATCGTTGGTGGATTGGACTGTTCATAGACCCAATTTATTTTCTCTCTTCATAGGCCCAGCTTATTTTCTCTCTAATATATATTTTCACTATATATACACAATGAACAGTGAAAAAAGGGTAGATTCTTTAGAGGGGATATATACTTTCATTGGATATACACAATGTATTCATCTTATCTATTTAGTATCTTCTCGTCCTTTCCACTTTTTCTTTGTTCTCGAAGAAAGAAACCCTAGAAATCATCTTCTCGTGCTCTTCCTTTTATTCTACAGATCTACATATTAATACCGTAATAGAGGTAAATTTGTTCGTGTTTTTCGTTTGATTTCTCTATTTCATTCTATTTTTTGCATTTTAGTTGTTTATGCAACCTATTGTTTGGAATTTATGTTTTTTGTTCCTCACTCTGTCTCCCATCAGTTCTTGCTGATTTTCTTCAGGTTCGTGTTGTGAAGTTTACGGATGTGGTTAAAAGGTAAGCTTTTCTCTTTTTTTTTAACAAGAATTTTGTAAATTTGAATTTCTTCCAAAAATTTTACTTAGGTCTTCTATGGAAATTGTTGTCTTGTTCAAGTTTTTGTAGCACTATACTTTGTTAATTTTTCAAGTTGAAAATTTTGGAATTCATATATTGTTCTTTTAGGGGTTTTGTGTGTTTGGTTTGAATTTTTTTTTTTTTGTCGTCTTTCAAATTTAAAATTCTTAAATCTATAGTCGATAAGTTCTTTAGACATTCTATTGGGTTGGGTTTTGAAAACTGTTGTGGTGTGATCCAAATTCCATGTGATTTGGATTTGGTTGATTGGAAAAAGTCTAAAGAAGTTTAGGTTTAGGAGAGTTCAAAAATTTGAAGTTTGGCTTAGAAAAGAAGCACTGAGGCGTTCGGGGTTGGCGCCGAGGTGCCTAGTAGCGTATTCTTCCGTGAATTTTTCCGTTTTATCCGAATTTTGGGACTTCTTCTCCATCTTAGACTCTACCTCATCCACAACTTTGAGATTTGGCTTCTATAAATACTCCACAAGATATAGACACTTCATAAGATGAAAAGGCAAGACTCAAGAGATATTATAACAATTAAATCATTGTTGTATATATTAGAAATAAGAGAGAATTGTTTAGATTAGATTGAGAGGATAAAAATCTTGTAAAACAATTGTTTGTTTCTTGGTATAATAAATTCTCATCTTTCACAATTTTCTTGATTGTTGTGTGATCCATTAAATTTTATATTGTCCATATTTTCGTCTTTAATTATTTGGTCAGCTTCTCAACAAGTGATATCAAAACGTTTTTGATATCGGGTTGGTTAATAACAAATGGTATCATAGCCAAGAGTTTTTTTACGATTTCTTGGGAGGTCCAAATTAATTATAAAACGAGGTTGGAACAAGGTCGATTGTTCAGGGATGACAACTTTGAAATTTAAAAATTCGCTTTTGGATTGCAACAGTAGATTTTCATTGTAGCAAATCAAGGTGTGAATGGTTCTTGCTCAATTGGATCTTGATGATGCTTTGTTAGGGATTGATAGAATGCCTACCACAATGATTGCGGAGGAGAAACAGCTGAATGATCGAAAAGCCCTATCTCAGATACATCTTCTGACGTGGTAAAGGAGAAAAGTGTCAATGCATTGTGGTTGAAGTTGGAACAACATTGTATGACAAAGAGCTTGACAAGTAATTTACACTTGAAGCAGTGTTTGTATTCTCATCGCTTGACGGAAGGTGGATCTTTGGAAGATCATCTATCGGTGTTCAAGAAAATCGTCGTTGATTTGGAAACGATGGAGGTTAGTATGATGAAGAGGATTTAAGGTTGATATTTTTATGCTAGTTGCCGCCTTCATATACGACCTTTAAAGATATCATTCTTTATAGTCTAGATACTCTTACAATTGATGAGGTATATGATGCGCTTTATTCTAAGGAGAGGATGAAACATCTGGTCCCCGGTTTTGAGGCTCATGGAGAGGGTCTTGTTGTTCGTGAAAGGAAGACGGGTAGTCGTAGAAGGGACATAGTCAATGATAGCAACAGCAGTAGCGGTATAATCTGTTGATATTATAACAACAAGGGGCACATGAAGATGGATTTCTATGAACGGTAGAAGAGGTTTGCTACTTAAGATCAGGATGAACAATCAGAGAATTTTGATAATGTTAATCTTGTAGAAGAGAACGGTGATGGAGATTTGTTGGCGATTACTGAAGGTGACTCCAAACTTGACGAGGATTGGATTCTTCATTCAACTTGCACTTTTCATATGTGTTCAAACTGCGATTGGTTTTCTTCATATGAAACAGTTACAAGAGGTTCCATGATGACGGGAAGCAATGAGCATTGTAGAATAGTTGGGATTGGTAACGTCAAAATCAAGATGCTGAATGGGACGGTTAGAACACTTGGTCAGGTTCAACATGTTCCAAGTATTAACAAAAATATGATCTCTTTAAGTCCTCTTGATTCAAAAGGGTACAGGTATATTGGTGGAGGTGGAGTTATGAAAGTTAGTAAGGGTGCACAGGTTGTGTTAAGGGGACGGAGAAAGTCTCGATTATATGTGTTGGAAGGTTCAACGACCACGGATGAAGCAGCTACAACTTATGGTTTACTAAGCTATAACTCGGGTAGAGTTAGTTGTGATCCGGTTGTTCCTCGTGATCTTATTGATCATATTGCTCATGGTGATTTGAGCGATTTGAGCAGGTTTGACAACTCAGGTTGAGTTAGGGTTGCTTGTGGTGGTTTAAGTAGGTTTATTGATTCGGTTGGAGCTGGAAGTGATCGGGATGATTCAAGCAAGGATGGTGTGCAAGATAGTTCTGCTAGTATACAGGGCTTGGATGTAGTTCACAGTTGTTGAGTATGCCCGGAAGAGACATGGTGTGCCCAGTGAGGGCATGGCATGTCCAGTTGGGACATGGTGGAAGATTAGGAGAAATGTTTACTTGAAGATGTGTTTTAATTCCTTGTGAAGGAATTTGGCTCAAGGTGGAGATTTGTTGTGGTGTGATCCAAATTCCATGCGATTTGGATTTGGTTGATTGGAAGAAGTCTAAAGAAGTTTGGGTTTTGGAGAGTTCTAGTGATGAAGATTAAATTTCATCAAGGATTGAGAATTTGGCTTGGAAAAGAACTTGAAGATGAAGTAAAACACTTTGGAACGGAAAAATGGGAAAAGAAAAGAACTCAGCAAGCCCAAGGCTACATCATCGGGCAAGGGATACCGGTGAACGGGGTAAAGAATCCAGCAATGCTCAGGAGCCGAGGCTCCCAGTAACGTATTCTTTCGCAATTTTCCAGTTTTATCCAAATTTTAAGACTTCTTCTCCATCTTGGACTCTATCTCATCCACAACTTCGAGATTTGGCTTCTATAAATACTTCACAAGGTATAGACATTTCATAAGGTGAAAAAGGCAAGACTCAGGAGAGATTATAACAATTAGATCATTGCCTTATACATTAGAAACAAAAGAGAATTGTTTATATTAGATTAAGATAATCAAAATCTTGTAAGACAATTGTTTTTTTCTTGGTATAATAAATTCTCTTCTTTCACAATTTTCTTGATTGTTGTGTGATCTATTAAATTTCATACTGTCCATATTTTCGTCTTTAATTATTTGGCCGGTTTCTCAATAAGTGATATCAAAACATTCTTGATATCGGGTTGGTTTTAACAAAAACAAAGTGGATTAGATGAATCCATTTGGTTTTGGAATTAAGTTTTGTGATTCAATTGTTATAAAAAAGAAACTTGAGATATTAAAAATTATATGGCACAATATGAAATATTTGATCGATAACAAAAGAATAAAGAAGACAAGAATATGGCAGAGGAATTAAGAGTTTTATTGACCNTCAAAATTGTTCTGATACTACTTATTGTGAACCTAATCATCGGATTGAGATGCTGAAATATTAAAGTATTTGATCAAGTAAAAGGATAATAAGACAAGAAATTAAGAGATTTAATTGACTCAAGAATAATGGAGAAGATAGAATATTACAATGGATCATATAATTATAGTCATATATTTTCTCACACTTATAAAATTGTATAGAAGAGCCTAGTATTTATAGGGAACATGTAAAGGGATATTCAAAACCCTAATAGATGAGTTGTAGTCGAAGTACAATGCCAAAAATGTGTTAAAACGCGAAACGGACTTGGGCCGAATAACATCGTCGCTCGAGCTATAGGCTAGCGACAGTCGGGTGACGTCCCATCGCTCGAGCATCCACCTAGTGCTAGGCTAGCGAAAATGCGACGACTTTTCTTTCCGGTCTATAATTTAACCTATTCAAGTTTTAATACAAATTCTAACTCCTAATGGGCTTCCAAAATAGAATTTCAACTTGACTTTGAACTCAAATAGCATTCCAAACTTGAATTCTTCATGACGTATATTTCAATTAGAATTCTTTAATTA